>JBCJKH010049086.1:0-28817 GCA_039877255.1 Loriculus beryllinus
GGGGGGGGGGTGGGGGGGGGGGGGGGGGCAAGCACGGCGAGCACTCTGAGGCATGAAAGGAGCCTCAGTCCGGGGCCAGGGCGCCGAGACAACAGACTCGGGTACTGTTCCCCTCGGCACAGGAGGGGCAGTGCTCGAACGCACCGCTTCGCCGCCGGCCTGGGCCGCAGCCCTCTGCCTGCGGTGCAGGCTGGGTCCCGAGCCAGAGGTCTGAGCACAGTCCCTGTCCGAACCCCCGCTCCTCAGGAGCTCCACTCCAGCGCCTCGAAGGGCTCAGCCCCAACGCAAGCCTGGAGCGTTAAAGCCCACGGCCCCCGCTCACAGCGCCGGGCAGCACGGGTACCGGGCCGCGGCCGCTCCCCAGCGGCGGGCCGGGCCCCGGGGGTACCCGGCAAGGAAGAGGCGTGCGGGATTCCGGCCCCGTGAGCCCGTGCAGATCAGCCTCTGGGTGCGGGGCGAGCGGAGCCCCGGGGACACCTCCCGGCTCGGCGGCCGCGTCCTCAGCGAACGGGCCGGCAGCTCTCTCCCAGCCTTGCATCGCTGCTGCCGCCCGGGACACTGCTGCCGCCCGGGACACTGCTGCCGCCCGGGACACTGCTGCCGCCCGGGACACTGCTGCCGCCCGGGGCACTGCTGCCGCCCGGGACACTGCTGCCGCCCGGGACACTGCTGCCACCCGGGACACTGCTGCCGCCCGCAGCCCGGCCCGCCCTCCGCGCCCGCCGCGGCCTCGCTACCCACCTTGCGCCCGGCCCCGCGCCCGGCCGGCTCCCCTGGGCTCCGCTCCCGGCGGCGGAACACCCGCCCTGTGGGTGCGCAGCACCGGCTCACGGCGCCCCCTGCCGGTGTGGAGGAGCCCGGCCGCGCTCGGTCTTACCGGCAGGAGCGGGCCGTGAACAGCGGACCCGGGGCGCCCTCACACCGGTAACGTTTTACAAGACACCTTCAATAAAACCCACCCTCATGTTATTTAAAAGCGATGACAAAACCAGTGCAGATCACTGGATTCCGCCCTGTCCCTCCCCTTCCCACCAGCTGCAACCCCAGCCCCACCATGCCACCTCCCAGAAGCACCCCTCGATCCCAGGAGCGCCCCGCATTCCCTGTGAAGGTGGCACTAGGGTTGCCCCATGGGGCACCAGCTCCCGGCAGGCACTGGCTGAGGCCCGTGAGCAGAACATGGCTCATTGGCAGCAGGGCTGAGAGGAAAAGAGTCAAACAGAACAATCCAGCCCGGGGCCGGCTACAGCGAGGTCTGCAGGGAGCCCATGCCGCCCCCCTGACGGCATTCCCTTACTGTGTGTCTTTCCACAGAGGGAGGAAGGCAACAACAGCACACTGCTCACTGCAGAGCATCTTGTGCGATTGCACCACCCAGGATTTGCCCCAAACAATAGCAGCTGCTCCCGGGCATCAAGTGGGGAATTTCACTGGCTGAGCTAGGGTCAGGCACACTCAGTGTCTCCATTCCCACAGCACCTTTGGCTGCTGGTTCCTTAATGCCTCACATGTGCTTCTCTGGCTTGGAGAGGAGGCAGGGAAGGGGAGCGAGCTGAACATCAGCAGGGGTGTGGAAATAACCCTGCCGTCTCCTCCCCTCTCAGCCTGAGGGAAGCTAAAACCCAGGGAAGACCCGTGCCCCAAGTTTTTTAACACCCTCCCAAGCCAGGATATGGGGCAGGATCTTTGTATCCTCCCCAAAAGAGGAATCCACAGCACAACAAGGCAGCGAGATGTCAGGCACAATAGCAGAAACAGGGATTCGCAACGTGGTCTTCCAGCATCTTCCATGCTCTTTCTTCAGCCCTGAAGCTCAGCAGGACAGCACAGGAGTGGAGCGCCAGGCTGGGATCCCCCAGCCTCAGCCTTGAGCACCGGAAAGGCTTTGCAAGCGGGGAAGCCCCTGTGTTCCTACTCACCTTCTGCTGTGCAAAGGCCCAGAGGGAGCAGGCAGGCTGGGGAAGCCCCTGCAGCCCTGTGCCCGGCCCCCTGGGTGATGCTCAGCCTCCTGATGCCGCGGGGGAGCAGCGTGGGTTTGATCACACGAGACCTCAGGAGCCCGCAGCAAGAACAAACGTTTATTAGCGTGAGGGTTCATTCGCCTCACCCCAGGCTTACTCTGATGGCGTATGGGGGGATGCCAGAGGATGGTCTGTCCACCATGCAGCGTGAAAAGGAGTCATCTCCTGCTCCTTCCCTGTGTAAGCTAGAGACCTCTGTTCAGTCCTGCTGCTGGGCACAAATACTCAAGGAAAAGCCTCCCCTGTGTAGTGCTCATAGTGCTGCCTTCTTCCCTCTGGGAAGGCAGCCTGAGGCCAACAAAACTTTTCCAAAGAGGAGAGGGGGTGATAGGTGTCCCACGGTGGTGCTGCTCCCACTGAACTGCAGGCAGGCAAGGTCCCAGCGGGCAGCAGTGCAGAGCAAGGAGGCAGCCCAACAGGCTAAAGGAGTCCAGCCGCTCACTCAGAGCACACCACAGGCTTCCCCGAGATCTTCAGGTCATCGAAGGGCAGCAAGGCAAGGAGCTGCAAAGGCCAAGGTGTGGATGTATAAAGATCCAAGGTGGTATATCCACAGAGCTGGGGTAGGGGGCCAGACCTAAGTCCCCCTCCCTCGAGTCCCAAAGCCTCCCACTTCGCTGGGGAAGTGCCAAGAAACCCTTTATGGGCATTCCCCAGGGCTTGAGGCAACAGGCAGCCACCCCAGGCACCCCCAAGCCAATGCCTGCACCCTGTAAGGGAGGACAGGCACGACCAGAAACTCCTCTGAGGAGCTTCCCCCCTAACACACTTGCAGAGCCACAGGCCTCCCCACACACCGACTCACATCATCGTTGCCATCAGCGAGGTCCTGGGCTGTCTCATTCTCCATGTTCCTCAGCAGGGTGTCAGCCCCGCAGTGCGAGAGCATGGCGGCGATGGCGGCATCCCTGCGGCCCACGGCGAGGTGGAGTGGGGTGCACCCGTTGTACATCTGTGCGTCCACGTATGCCCCCTTGCGCAGCAGGAACTGGACAGCCCTGCGGTTGTGGCACTCCACGGCCAAGTGCAACGGGGTCTTCCCGCTTGTGCCCTCCTGCAACCCACAGACCACAAAGGTGTGAGTGCAGAGCCCCCTCAGATGGGTCCCATAGCACCCCCTTCATGGGGTGCAAAGGAGGCAGTCCTCACCCTGACTGCTGTCACATCCTCACCCCGACTGCTGTCACATCCTCACCCCGACTGCTGTCACATCCTCACCCCGACTGCTGTGACAGCACCCAACAGTCCCTCAAGGACCTTTTCTTTCTGCTCCCTCAGAATCCAGTGCCTCCCATTCCCACAGCAGTGCCTGCCCTGAAGCTGGAGGGAGTGCTCAAGGGAGCCCTGAACCATGCTCAGCCTTGCCCAAACATCGCACCATGCCCAGCCTTACCCGAACATCAATGTTGGCACCGCTCTCCAGCAGCAAAGACATCATCGGGATGTTCCCCTTCAAGGTGCTAATGTGCAGACAGGCCAAGCCTGGGATAGGGAGGTGGAGAGAGAGCCACAGTCAGCCCAATCCACCCTGAGGCACACCAGCCCTGTCTGCACGCTCACTGTGCTGCACTCCCGGATCCCTGCATACACAGCTCATGGTCTGTACCCCAACCCGGCCACTGGCACCGCACCGGGCTGCCTGCGGGTCTCACCTTGCCAGTTCTGGAGCTGCAGGTCGTGGTGGTGCCCATGGGGCTGTGGGGTGCCCTGCGGTGGGGCCGTGCCCTGCAGCAGCTGCTGGGCACACTGCATGTGCTGCTGCTCACAGGCTAGGTGCAGTGGCGTGTTGCCGTTGCGGTCCTGCAGCCCGGGGTTCACTCCCTTGTGGATCAGTGCCTGGATCACACTGGGCTGCTCCAGGTACACGGCGAGGTGCAGTGGGGTCTGGAGAGGAGTGGGGACAGAAGTTAGGGAAGGGGGGAATGCCCTGCAGGACACCAGGCAGGATGAGACACACCAGCATACAGGAGCCAGCCTGGTGGCACGGGCAGGCTGCCAAGCAGGAACTCATCCCTGTCCTGGCACTAAGCACCAGGGCAGTGCAAACAGCTTGCTGCGCCCCAGGGCCTCAGCTCAAGGATCACCCATGGGGGCAGATCTCACTCTCCCAGGTTATCTACCCTGCCACATTCAAGCCATGCCTGCTCCACCCTCCAGGGAAGCCTGAAATATCCTAGGCCTCGTAAAGGACCCCTTCACCCTGTGCTGCTGGGAGCTGTCGCACCTCTTTCTCAGGGTATCTCCCATACCCTTCTTCCCCTCCCTGAAAAGGGGCTCCTCACATGGGACATTCGCTGTGCTCTGGAGGAAGCAGCTCTGGGGGCCTGGAGACAGACTGGACATCTATCGAGGGAGGACTCACCTTCCTCCCATCTTCTGCCTATCACATCCTCATACCTGGAAAAGATCATTTTGGATCTCCAGCACCTCCCTGGGCAGATGAGCGATACAGCAGAGTGCCACAGCTGGGATACAGTGGATAATGGCCAGGTGAACCAACCTATGGAGGGAACAGAATGGGGGGGAAAGAAAAATAAGCCCCGAGTGCTGTGCTCAGAAGCAGATATCCTCCACTGCGGCATGGAGGAGTGATCTTCGCACCTTCCCCAGTCCCCTTCCCTTGTCACCTGCCTGGAGCTCCTCCATCCTGCCCTCTCCCTGGGGAAGCTCGGCAGCAGGTCGAGACAGGAATGTGGCCTGAGGCTCCCCAGGGCAGTTCTTCACGCTGATCTACATGGGGAACAGACCCTCTTGTTCACGCTGAGTCCTCCCTCACACCTCACAGCACGCACAGGGCTTAGACTCAGCACTGGCCAAAGCCAGGCCTCCAGCTGGTGCAGGTCTGAAAAGCCTGGGATGTGTCTCCCAAAGCCTAAGGGCTGGGTTTGGCAGCTGCAGAGGGAGATACGGGCTCTGGCTGCCGCCTGGGGAATTCCAGTAACCCACTGCCAGCTGTGAGCCGCGCTTCTGCTTTCCCTTCGTGCAGGCAGGCGGCCAGCACTGGGCAGGAGCCCGGCACCCGTCCAAGATCACCTGCAGGGTACAGTCCCCATGCCAGCCACACTGCCGGCCCACACCAATTTCCTCTTCTCTCCCCCACATCCTTCCCTTCCAGCCCTGCTGCGGCAGTGCTGGCATGGAGCTGGAGAGAGCACAGGGACACCGGGGCCAGCAGAGCTGGGTGGCCACCATGCAATCCTGCTCCTCAGGACCATGGTCCCCACAGCCATGGGGTGGCCAGGCAGGCTGGAGTCCCGCAGCCCAAGGAAAGGCTTTGTCTCCAGCCGGGTCTGACGCCAGCCGCTGTGCACTCAGAACAGAAGTGAGACTGCGACAGAGGCAGTGCCGAGAGGGAATTTCCAGTCCCCTCCAATGACCTGCTGCACTCCCAGGCCTCCCTGGAAGGAGGGACCAGTCCCAGCCACTGTCGCCACTGCAATGGTGGCTTTTATCTGTCAGATGTCAGCTCCAAAGTGAAACCCAGGCTCTAAGCGGGCTCCTGCCACTCATGCTGCTTGGTGAAGGCAAAGAGGGCTGATGGACAGAGGGCAAGAGTTGTGCCGGCCCCAGCAAGACACCCTGCTCACCATACAGCCCAGCTCTGGGATGGCACCTGCAGCGAGAGGTGGACAGCATCCCTCACAGGTGGGAGGGCAAGACCTGGCCCCAAAGTGTTGCAGTGAAGAAGTGGGGCTGCCTTCTCGCGAGCTGCTAGGGGACATGAGTGTGCTGAGAAACCCAGAGGCCAGTCCCCCAAAGTTAAGCCCCATTTTTGGTGACAAAACAAGGCTGGTTCCCCTTTGCTCTGCCATCATGGGGAAAAGCTGTGGTCAGCAGGAGAGGCTTTGTCCCTGGGCAAGCCCCAGGTCATGCTGCAGCAGGGAACTCCACAATGGAAGGAGAGGCCACTCACATTTGCCACTGCATCACCACAGGATGCTCCCAGGGCAGGGGAGGGGGCTGTGAACTGGGGCACAGCAGCTCCACAGGCAGGGGCAGAGGCAGAGCCAAGGGGCCCAGGCGAGGGCAACAGATGGCAAGAGTGAGGGGCAGAGCTGCAGAAACAGCTCTAAGAACATCCCTCCTGTTGGCAGGCTCTTGCCTGGGTATGATCCAGGCAGGGAGATTCCCTGTGGGCTTTGCATCAGACCTCTGGTCCCCGCAGTGGCACCTGCACCAAGGTGTCCTTTGCCTGCTTGCAGGGACTGCCCCTGTTTCACCACGCTCGTTCCCAGGCACCACATGCAGAAGGCCACAGGATCTGCCTTTTTCAGGTACAGAAGAGATACAACTGCTCAGGCAGGGGTCTTCCCAAGGCAACTGGGCTTGAACTTTAAACCTCCGCTGCTTTCACTTTCTAGAGCCGTGCTGGGCTCCTGGGGGAAAGAGCAGAGCCGGGCGTCTCTCCCAGCCACAGCCAGCCCCAACCTGCCCAGGAATCCCCCAGCCCCTCCACCACTACCCACAGCACACCACACCATCACATGGGGACAAGTGGGGCAGTCACCCAGGGGACGTGGAAACCCCAGGCAGCTCTTCCTGGCTTGGGTGACTTTGCAGCTCAACAAGGCAGCAGACACTCAGGGCTGAGCAAGTTTGGGATCTATGCTGCAGAGGCAATGGGGTTGAGCATCCCCAGCCACCCAGAGCTCAAGCTTTCACCCCGAAGCAGGGATGTGCCTGCTTCAAAGGACTGCTTTCACCCTTCCCTCTTCATTCTCTGCCCGGGTGCAGACTCCTCCTGTGCTTCCATTTCCACATTTGTTCCCCCCTCTCCTAATTGACAGCCCTCAACTTCCTGAAATGGCTGCAAGAGCCGTGAGCTACTTGGAATCACTGCTAGGACACCTGGAATGAGCGCACCAAGAGCACGTGTGCACTCTGTGCCACAGGCTGTTGATGCCAACCGGAATCAGGATTGCCTCCAGCTAACCCGGGAAACCTCGTGCCCCTGGGAGACCTGAGGTGCAGGCATCGTGCCAATCTCCACTTTCTTCCTGCCAAGGCTACATGCACACATATCTCTGCCATGGCAGAGTGTGGTCCAGCTGCTGACAGGCTGCTGCATGCAGGCACACAGCGCTCACAGCTGAGCTTCAGAGCCGGGGCACGGTGATGGAGAGATACCTGCTCGCTGCCAGGCACCACTCCTCACCCAGCCACGTGCCTTTGCCAGAATAAGTCTTCCATCCCTCCATGTTCAGACCCTGTCTCAGCTGCCTGCACACCTCTGCCTTCTCTGCTTGCCTGCTCCCCACCTCCCCATGCTCCTGCCTGCAGCCATGGGGAAGGTGCCCAGCGGTGACTTTTGGAAAGGGCAAACATGAGTTTGGAAAGGGCTGGGGATGGAGGAGCTGTGGGCAAGGGAAATGTGGTCAGCCTAAGAGTACAGACTGCTGGGCTTGCTCTGTTTTGCCACTTGCTCACCAGCTCCATCCTGGCACAAGGGGTCTCATTAGTGCTCTGAATTGCAAAGGCACAGTCCTAGTTTAGGCACAGGAAAAGCATCCATTCCCATAGTGCTGTCCATCTCCCAAGCTTCTGAGTGACCTCAAGTACCTGGTAGGAAAACTGTCCACACCTGACGACTGGAGGCAGGAGAATGGGGTAAGAGTGACACAAGCTCAGACACACAAGCAGAACTGAGGAAGTCCCAGCAGATATTCAGCTATCCTCTCCTCTCCCTCCAGAAAACGGGCAGACCATGCAGATCTGATCATGCATGTGTAGAACAAGACACCTTGTCCTCAGAAGTCTCCCCTTCATTATCTAACCCCAGAATCACCTAGGACAATGGCTCCAGTGTTCAGGAGAATGAGCTTTTTTCTAGTATTATTTTCTCTTTCTACTTTTTTCTCCCTTTCTAGATAAGATCCCTGTCTGCAGCAGGAATAGTTCACTCCCAGCTCCTCATTTTGGCTGAGCGGAGCAGTGGGAAATCATGCAAACAACACGTGAAAAACTTGTTCAAGAGAGGAAACGGCCCCAGCAGCAACATTATGGAGAGCAAGGGAGGAGGAAAACAGCAGGGGAATTCCACACTTACCCTGCTCTCCTGTTGCAGCCCTGTAACCTGCACTGCTAACCGCTTCCTCAGCCATCAGCATGAACCTCTGCCAGCAGGCTCAGCCAGCACAGCCCCATCCTGCCCTATAGCCCTCTGCCAGCCCAGCCTGGCTCCCTTCCTTCCTGCATACCAATGCGATGCTGCCCTGCTCCAAAAAGCTGTTCCAGCTGCCCTCCAGCAGCTCCAAGGGAGCAGCAAATCCCAGCCAGCTGTAGGCTCATCCCCACATCCTCTGCTCCAGCCCTGGGTCTCCTGGTGTGCAGGTTTCCTTTCCCCTTCCCTAGGGTAGGGGGGAGGAAGGCTGCTGCTATTGGGACCAAAGAGAGAGCTGGGAACTGATGGAGCGGAGGAGCCAGCCTCCAGCTTTCCTGTGGTGCTCTGCAGAGGGTCTGGTGTGGCTGCTGGTGATGAGGGGTGCTGGAGGCTGCCTGGTAGGGGTGGCACTGCAAGAGGGCTGCAGGTGTCTTGTTTTCCAGCGAGGTGGGAAAATGAAGGTGTCCCTGTTCACCCACACACGGCACCCCTGGCCTCACATCCTCTAGCGTCTGCACCCACACATGTGAGCATTCTTCTCAGTTTCTGAGCTGATGGTGTGTCCGGGATTGCACAAGCACTAAACGTCAGATGCATGAGGACTGCTCCCTGCAAAACAAGGGGTCTGTCCCACACTACCATCACTGCAGGGATGGGCCCAGCCAGAAAGCAGGCCAGCTGACCCCAGAGGGTCATGGCTGAGAAGCAAGATGAACAATTGCAATAAAAGCAGCAAACATCCCAAAATGCCACAGCCCGTGGATCTTTTAAATGGAGCAAATTCCCATTCTCTCCCATTAGGAGGCAGATACATTCTCCCACAGTTTCTACATCTTGAGGTCAGAACAGCCTCTTGGAAGAGGACAGTGCCTGGGCTTTGCCAGGGCCTGTAAAACACACCCTAGCAATCATCTACAGCCTCCAAGTACCCTCACCGCCTCAGGATTTTCTTCTAATGAGACCAGCAGTGGGTCTAGGATACCTCAGGGCCCCCTCAGCCCTGCATCTGCCCCATCAAAGGGGCTTCCCACCTCCCAGATGCACAGAGCATCACAGGGAGCTCATCGAGAGGTGCCCAGTAACCAGTGTCACAGCTCAGACCCCATGGCGTCTCTTCCTGCACAGTCACATCTGACTCCTTTTATCCACACTGTATTAAAAAACCCCACAAGCCAACAAAAACCAAACTTTCTGTGTTAAGTTTGCTGAGCTCAACCCTTTCCCAGCAGCAGGAAGCCTGCCTGCAGAGTGCAAGGGCCTGTAGCCCTCCCAACCTCAACTGATCTGTCACAGCCAGGCAGCAGGCTTCTGCATCCCAGGACATGGAAATTTCCAGTCATCCCTTCCCTTCCTCTGTGCTGAAGTTCCCTGTGACTCTCCCCAGCTCCAAGGCAAACCAAGGCAGGTGGAAAGTGTGAAGAAACTTCCTCCAAGCCAGGCTGAAGTCACCCAAAACAGGGGAAAAATACCTCTGTGCCTGCACGATCTCAGAAGGCTGTGCCAGAACTTACCCACCTTACACTGAGGCTGTATGTGTGACCCCTGCAGCAGCCAGTAGCTTCTGGGGCATCCTAATGGACCCTGTGCCCTCTCCTGCTCCCCAAACTCCTGAGCATATACAGAGGAGGAGCTGAGAGTTGAGGAAGAGGGAGCCGGACACAGGAGGTTCCCCTGTCCCTCTGGCTAGCCCCAAAGGACTCATTCTCTTTTCTGCCCTACAACAGCAGTGTGCCAGGAAGCAACGCGTGACAGACTTGAATTTCCCTGGCAACTGGGCAAAGGAGATTTCCAAAGGCCCTCTGGAAAAAACAAGAGCATCCCTGCTTCCCACTAACCACAGCCATCTGACTGCTGGGCAGCCAGCAACAGCCCAAGGGACTCCCAGCCCAAACAGCATCCAGGTTTGCTCTCTGCATCCATCTTTTCTTCATCATTCCTGAAACTGTGTGTCTCCAGCCCTCTGCATCTCTCACAGCGGTTTCCCTTCGCTGTCATACACACTGGGATCCAGGGCTTCAGCAACTCCAGTGTTCAGCAGGGCAAGCATCGAGCAGACAGCCTGGATGGGTCAACCTCTGTTCCCCTGCACGAGCAAGACCTCTAGCACAGAGCTACATGGGGTGGGAGGATTAAGACTGGCACACGCTGGTGAATGCTGAGAAGCAGCTCGTGGCCCCACAAGGTCGGGGCTCAGCGGGGAAGGCCGCTTCCCTACCATCATGGTGGAGGAGAGCTCAGAACATCAGCTCCCATGGGGCCCCAATGTTACTCGATTAACTGTCCCCCAAGCCCTTGTTAAGGCATCTCAGCCCACGAGTCACTGGCACGTGATTTCTTAACAGCAGACAGGCCAGCACTTGTCTTCGGTGGAAGGAGGAAGTCAGGCTTCCTCTGCTCCCTTCCCTCCCCAAAACATGCACCCAACCAAAACCGCTCGGTCCCATTTTCCATCTGAAAGAGGCCAAGATCTCTCTCTCATGACTGAGCTGGAGTCCCCCGTCCTTCAGCCCCACAGAGGAACCATGCTCCTTTGCATATGGATCCCCATGCAGAAGACAGCCACCCTGCTGCAGAGGCATAGCCTTCAGCCTTCTGCAGCGTGGCACAGTCAGATAGCTCAGAGCAAGACTACACATGCTCTACCAGCTGCCCAAGGGGCCCATCACCATGCATCAGGTACCAATGGCATAAATTAGTGCGTGGCCTAAGGACCAGCCTGGGCAGAAAGGAAAACATGCTTTGAAGTTTAAGACAATACGTAGTCCTAGAGAGTGGAAAGCTCTGCCTAATTTCCCACACTGGTGAATCTATTCTGCCTCTCCAGAGCTGGCAGAACTGCCATAAGCCCAAGTGAAAGGTGAAGTTTTCCCTTGTGCTGGAATGCAATAGGTGATCTATCTCATTTCACAGGAGGTGGTTTCACCCCTTTCCCAGGACACTGGACACATGCATCTGCCTGGTGAGGCTGGGAAAGTGAAGCCCAGTAAAGGCTGAGCTTATTCAGAGGCCAGGGCACAGCAATATAGCTGCCTGCAGCCTGGCCAGAACTAGCCATGCCTGCATGCTGGAAAGCCCCTCTCTTCACTTCCACATGGAGCAGTCCCACCGGGACTCCATCTAGCAAAGAAGGAGCTGGTTTACACGGAAGAGATGGCTGCTTGGAGGAGGCCACTTGCTTCTGAAGGAAAAGATGGATGCTTGGAGGAAACTCCTTGTGCTTGAGCTCCCAGGCCTTATTCTCTACCCAGCCACAGAATAAGCAAGATACGTATCACCTCCCTAAGTGTGCCCACCATCTTCTGTCTCTCACCCCAATTCCTCATCCCTGATCTCTCCTCCCATGCCAGCTCTGCCGCTCTCTCTTGGGGTGCTGGTGCCCGGCTGCTGCAGCTCTAACTTCCCCGAGGCAGAGGGACTGCCAGCAGCACTGGGCAGGCAGGAGGGGAGCTGACGCTTGGGCAGATGATTGTTGGAAGGCGGCACCCACACATCTCACTGGCCATCACCCCCCCATCTCCCTTGTTAGCCAATTTCCTTCCTGCAGAAACAGGACCCCTTCTAATTTTGAGCACAGGAAGAGCCCGTTTTAGCCCCATTGCTTCACCCTGCCCGGGTTAACGCTCCTCTCCCACAGAGGCAGGCAGCAAGGTTTCCAAGGAGGATCCTGCTGATGCTCCAGCTGGCTGAGCACATGCTCCCCTGCCCTCCATACTTCCCCCACAAGCACTGACAAACACAGCCCGCTCACAGGCACACCGCAAAGCAGCACGGGTGGGCAAGCCTGGGGTAGCTATGGACAGCAAAGATTTTTGTCAGATGGAGAGCCATGATTTTTGCCAGCTCCTTTTGTGCAGGCTCCTCTCTGTCCGGTACCAGCCAGGGCATCTGGGGAAACAGGAACTACTTGGCCAAAACCCCTGAACTTTTTGTGTTTTCAGAATTACAATTACAGGAAAGTGTCGTTGCCCAGGTCTCCTGAAATACAACGATAGCATGATTTTAATTCTCAGCCTGGCGCTGGTTTGCGGCAGATATTAAAGCAAGGCACACAAGGAAATGCGCCACTGACAGAGATGAAAAGAAGTTGATGGGTTTGTCTGACTGGATGTAAAGGATGCAGCCTGAAGCCATTGATCCCTTTTCTCTGGGGACATTCTGTCACCGGATGAGCAACTGCTCCATAGACTTCAGTATTACTAGCAGCCCCGACTCGGTTTTGCATACAGAACTGGAGGCAGCTGAATGAGTCGCTGGGTGTTCTCAGTCCCCGTTTGCATCAACCCAGTGGTGGATGTTCAGCATTTCTAAATATAAATGCCGCCTACCTCTGCCACAGGGTCAGGAGGAGAGACAGGAATAGCAGAGGCAGAAATCCACAACCACTCTAACCACAAGAATAGGGTTTTTTTTCACAGCGCTGGGAGCAGATCCCGAGAAAGCCAGCTCTGACACAGACACAGCCTGCCCAGAGCTCTATGATCTGCACCACCAGCTGACTTTTCACTCCTTCCCTCACTCTTTACTGATTTCCTGTTCTGAACTGTGAGAGAAAACAGAAGAGCAACTGCAACCATTTGGAGAGCTCTCCAAGAGCCTCTCCTGCCTACAGTAACCAAGGCACCACTGATTAATGTTTTCCTAGTTAATGAGATGCTTGTGTTAGTCTCTCCAAGCATGTCCGACAAGCAAAGGGCTCAGCCACCTTACAGAACAGCCCCAAACATCCCGATCTATCAGGTTCATCAAGAAACAGCAAGCAGGGAGCCCTGGGCACTGTGTGACAGATGAGCCCGGGGAGCTTGTCTTCCACAGTTAAAACGACTCCCGGGTCTCCCTGTGGGCACCTTGGCTCCGGTATTACAGTTGGGAAAGGTGGTGAAGCTCCTCCACTCGCAGGAGCCCCAGAGCCAGCCTGCAGACAGGACAGGACTAGGAAGCACCATCCAGGCGCCTGACTGGGGAGCGTGGGAGGCTGGTTTAGGATAACCTTGCTTGCTGCGAGACTTCCAGCCAATCCTGGGAGCAGATCCCCCAGCCAGCATTAATGAACTAATTAGCAGATGCACAGGCTCCTTCCTAACCGGGAAGTAAACACTCCAGCTGGCTCCCCCCTCATCTTCAGCCTCAGAACCAATGTGCTGTGCCAGGCAAGCACGGAGCCTCCTTGCTGCTCCCTCTGCTGAAGACATTTGCTTGCTTGTGCCAGTGCCTCTCAGTTTCTCTTCCTCTTGCACCACTACTTGGTATTAAAGTCCAACCTGGGTCTGGAGCAAAGCTTTTGCCCTTCTTAGCCGTGAGCACACTTTGCTCATGCTCTGTATGTGCACCCATGCACTCATTATGAAAACCTTCTGGTGAGGGAACGTATGACAGGAAAGCGCTGTGATTAGCTGAACGCAGTTACCAGAAGCCAAACCAAATAACTCCGGTGTGATGCCTCTGCCCTCGAGAGGGCATCACAGATGTGGGAAGCCCCCCCTCGTGAAAAGAAACACTCATCTCCGTCACAGAGGTTCAGGAGGGCAGCCCTGTAGCAGGGCATGCGTCACAACTGTGCTGGAGGCTGCGCTGTGCGGGCAGGTTGGCAAGGCAAGGCGATTTCCACCTGAGAACAAATAGTTCTTGGGTTGCTCGGTTGAGCAGCATCTCTGGCCCTAACACAGCCACCTCGAGATCTTGCCCTGCGTAGCCAGTGTCTTGCTTATGTGCTATCTCATACAACCAAGCCGTCTTCCTTGGGGAAGAAACACTGCATTGTCTGGGGAAGAGACAGAGTGGGGGCTTGATTTGCCCCTCCAGTTGCTAGCAGCCCCATAGCAAGTAGAATTTTACTTCCCAAAGTGAGTCCGTTCTGCGCCACGCTGCCTGCAGTACCTCCCCCTGCTCACTCTCTGGACCTGGCTCAGATGCCCCACTGGTCACCCACCCAAACCCATGCCAGGGCACCCAGCATCCATGCTCAGCACTAGGACAGGGGCTGATGGAGTCCCTCACAGCCCGGCAGAACGGGTGCTCCTCGGGACCACTGCAGATAAACCCGGCTTATCTCTAGGCACCGGCTCCCCGCTGCAGCAGGCCGGCTGCGAGGGGCCAAGCCCGGGGCTGGGGGATCCGGGCTGGCAAACCTTCCCTGCAGGGACGGATGGAGGATGGATGGATGGATGGACGGGGGGCAGTGTCCGCGGTCACTCACGTGTCTCCGTCCTCCGAAAGGTAGGTGAGAGCTTCCAGCTGCTGCCGGCTGAGCCCCTCGGGCGGCGGCTCCTCGGCGCGGCAGGCGGCCGGCAGCGCGGGCAGGGGATCGGGAAGGGCTCCGGAGCCGTAACTGGAGTCGAGCCGCTCCTCAGCGGCGGCGGCCTCGGCAAAGGTGTCAGCGGGAGGGATCCCGGCGGCGGGGTTCTCCCTCCCTCCCGGCAGCGAGCGCAGGGACTCGATGCCCGAGTCGCACTGCCCGTCCTCACCCTCCCAGCCCGCAGCCTCCTTGCGGCACTCGCCGCCCGCCGCTCGCGACATCGCTCAGCGCCCGCCGCCCGCCCGCCGCGGCCCCGGCCCCGACACGGCCGGGGGGCTCATGGCCGGAAAGGCAGCGAGCGGCGGCCGGCGCGGAGGCTGAGCCCCACGGCTCCTCCTCCTCCTCCTCCTCCTCCTCCTCCTCCTGACTCAGCCGCGCCCGGCCCCGCCTGCCCGGGATTTCCCCGCTGCCGCTCCGCCCCGGCCTCGTCCCCCCGACCGGGGCCGCCCCTCTCCTCTGCAGCTCCCGGGAGAGAACCCGCCCGGGGGCGCAAGGGGGAACCGCCGGGGTGCCCCGGCCCTGCCTCCTCCACTGCCCGGTTTGCCGGGGTTCTTTACACAGCAGACGGGTCCGCTAGGGGTGGGAGAGGGCTCTTGGTGAGCTGGAGGGGATGGTGTTACGTGAGCGGGTGCTGACTGAAGCCGCAGGCTCTGTGAGCACCGACGCGGTGGATGCCACTTGCGAGCAGCAGAGATAGGTGCGAGGAGGCGCCTGCTTTCCCCACGTGCGTGGTTTAACCCGTTTCAACCACGGAGACACTTCTTGTCTGTCCTGCCTGTACAGGCGAAGGGAGAAAACAGGCAGTTTCCACAGCTGGCTGAACAAGGCGGTTGCTCCAGCCGCTTCCCACTGCCTTTCTGTGTGGCAAATAGCCCACGGTGGACTGCTGTGGCTCATTCAAGAACAGCCAGAACACAGAGATCAAAGCTGAAAATAGAAGCTCAAACAATAGTCCCTGCCTGTGAATAGTTGACGAGGCTGCCTTTCAGTGCCCCCTTCCAGCATCAAAACTATTCAGTTGTGTTCCTCATTGTTCTGCATAGACTTCATCTAGTTACTTTACAGTGTCGCAAGTAGTGGTGTTTCCTCAGAATAGACCTGAATAGCTCTGAATGCAGGTGACACTTCAAAATCAGTTTGACTTATCACTTCTATTGCTTTACATGCTTTTCTACCTCTACAGGGTGCCCATCCTTCCAGCTCAGCCCAGCAGGAGGGAAGGATCCCTGCAAGGGAGCTCACCTGGGGAGAGCCTGGTGGCGAGAAGGGGATCCACTTCACACAAACCACATGCAAAGGGCCATTGACTTCCCTCTCCCATGCTGCAGCTGCCACCTCGGATTTGTGTCACTCTCCCCACACAGGCCTTTAACCCTTGCTGCAGGTGAGCTACCCATGAAAAGTGACTCCGCCAGGCAGTAAGAAAGGTTTTGGGGTGCGAGGATAGTGGGAGCAGGCAGGGGAAGTTTCTGTTGGCATCAGTAGCTTCCAGTCACAAGCTTTCCTCCCACGCTCAGGATCTGCTTCAGTATTCCAGCTGTGTCCCTGGCACTGCCTTGGCTGCAAGACTACAATTACCAAGAGAAAGGAGCTTCTCCCACATCTTATCAGCTGTGCCCAATGCAGGGCAGCGATACAGGCCACTCCTGTCACTCTGTCTCACACCCTGGTGGTGGCTGCACCCCAGCTCTATGTGCATCTGAAGTTCTGACCTCCACCCAGAATTTCTTCTCATTCAGCTTTCTGTACCCAGCTGCTACTCGGTTACCCATCAAATACCTTACAAAATTCTCTGCCATTTTCATTAGTAACATGCTAGGTGCTACTAAAGATGCGGCTCCTTCATGGGACGGTTCCTTATACACTTCTGCATGGATAAAATAAAATATTGGGAGAATCCCAGTTTGGACAAATCAGCACAAACCCTTGTGGTGATGCACAAAGACTTAACTTCACTGTGAACTATTTGCTACTTGCTTTGCAGAAAGTGGCAGTCACCTCTTGAGTATCTTGTCCTGTTCTGGTTGGGGTATCGGTGTGGAGCCTGCTCCCAGGGTAGCACAGGTTCAGAAGTGGCTCAGCCAAAGCACACAGCCTGAGCTAATAAGCTCTGGACCAGCTCTGCAGGGAGGCAACTCGAGAGCCGTCACTTGGGACTCACGGTGTGCTGCAAACCACTGACACCTCTGGCTGCCCAGCAGCCCCTGGAGGTGGCCTTCCTCTGCTGATGATGTGAGCTTAGCTGGAGTTAGCGATCTTGCAGCATCCCTAAGGTGAGCCTTGAACTTCCTTGAGCTCATGCTTGTTCTTGGCCAGTGCTCTCCCAGGACTGTGTTGCAGTGGTCTGCTGCTGCTCAGCTCTGGAGACCAGGCATTCCCCATTAAAATCAGCTATGCCACCCAGGCATCCAGGTCCAGCCACTCTCTGCTCTGACCTTACAACTGCACCCACTAATACCCAGCTCAGGCACCATCTCCTTGACACCCCTCTTCTGTCTTGGTGTGCTTCTGTTAGCCCTTTGGGCAGTTTGACCAGGAAGTCTGAAAGATGAACTTGGCCACTCTGCCCCGTTATTTGCCTTCTGTCACTCATTCAGCAAGGCTTGGGCTTTGTTTCGGGCTGTCTTCCTAACAGAGAGCTTTTCTGCCTGGACATGTGGGTTTGAGACTTTCATTATTTCAGAGGCTTTAAATAGACATAGATCATCTATATAGATCTATAGATATATAGACATACACATACATACACATACATGTACACATACACATACATACACATACATGTACACATACACATACATACACATATGCACATACATATATATAATATATATACAGTATATTGGCAAGTAGTGGTAGAAGGAATAAAAACATTTCAATATAATAGGAGGCCAATCCTGATGTTATGATTTACTCTTAAGGATTTTAAAACTGAATCTGTAATTGTGAGCTCTCTCCAGCCCCCCTTAAGATGTGTCCCTTAAAATGGCTCCAGTTGCAAGGAGATGCTGAAGAGGGAGGGATCTGTTCCCACTAGAGGTCAGTGTAAACACACGCTGCTCGACGGGACCCGGCGCTACTCAAAAGAGCCTGTCAGGCAAGAAACCGGGCTAAGGAAAACTCTCCCCCCATTGCACTGCCAGGAGCACCGTGACAGAGCCTGGGCATGGGAAATGTCTCCCCCTGCGACCTGTGATCCCCGGCAGTGTCGGTAAGAACGTCCTCTCCCCAGTTCCATCCTCTGATTTCCAAAGTGGAACCCAGGTCTCTGCATCTGACTTCTCAAACCCAAAGTTCTGCTCGCTTCAGTTGCACCTTGCCTGCCACCAGCATCTTCTCCACGGTTCCTCGAGCTGTGAACTGGGTGAGATAAGTGAGGTGTGGCTGAGTGATGGGGAAAATGAGTTTATGTTCAATATGCACCTGGTCTGAGGAAAAATAGTGGCACTGTAATTCCCACCTGTGGTCCTCTGCCATGTTTAAACAACATTATAAGTAGTTGTTGCCACAGTAATTCACACCAGGCAATGTGACTGGTGCTACATTCCCCCACACAGACTACCAACTGCACAGCTTTCGTTCCATGCGAGCACTGGTTTGTTTCATTCCCTGGGAATGCAGCTCTTTTCCGCCATCCCCAGCGTTAGAAGCACTGAACCCATCAGAAAGGTGCTAGATCCCTACCTGAGGAAGCTCCCTCTGCATTTTTTGTACCAGAGTTGTCTCTGGGCACCTTAAGCACCAAAGCAGTCCTCTGCCTTGGACTCCAGCTATGGGATCTCAGCCCAGGAGCCATGTGCACTGGGCTCTTGACTGGGAGCAGAAGCCCTGGGAGAGTGAGGAAAGCTGCAGGAAAGGCAACAGGCTCTCTCTCTGACTGCTGTTCCATATATCTGACAGCAAATAGCTCTGTAATGCACCAAACTGGGTCAGTCTGCTTTCTGGTCTGACAGAGTAAAGCAGGAACATGGCTCTAAAAGATTCAATTCCCAGAAGTGAGACCAAACTTCCTAACAGTGCAAAGCAGGTCCTCCTCAGGAACCCATTTTCTGGGGTAATCAGCCTAGAAAACACTGGCTGCTCTTTTGTGGCAAGTCTGGATGAAACCACAGGGTCACTTGGAATGTCTCCAAGGATGCTGCTCCAGGTACCTGCTTGTTTTTGCAGTAAGGGATTATTTCTAGTCAGAGTTCTCCTCCTTGGAGTCCATATTGGTTCACTCTAGTCCTTCTGCTGCACACTCCCACAATGTCATGGGATCCATCATGCCAATATGATGACATAAGCTGAAGCAGATTAGGTTTGTCTACTTATGGTAGGTGGTCAGCATGTTGCCCAGGTAGTTCCTCCCTGAGAAGGAGACATGATTCCCATTGTTGCCCAGGGTCCCACAGTGGACAGAGCACTTTCTAGTTCTTGTGTTGCTCACTATGTGTATATATGTGTGTGATGAGTAAGAAGTTGGACAAGGAGAATTAGTTAATACTTTGAATGGGAATCACACCTAACTCACCCCACCCTCAGCCACGGCACTCACTTCCACAAGCAGAATGTGATCTGTAAAAGATACACTAAAAATCCTCAAGCTTACAAAACAAATGAACAAAACCTGCAGATAGTTTAACCAGATTTCATTCTGAATTAGATCCTCCTTGTGTAACTGCTGTCAGCTCAGTGGCTGCAGCAGCATCACTCTCTGCTCACATCTGAGCAAATGCACGGCTGATAAGGTCTCCGTATGCATTTATTTATGTGTGTGTGTGTGCAGCTGTATGTGCTCAGAGCTCTCCCAAAGGAGATGGCAGATGTGGTTACGGATGGGGAAGGGATGGCAGATGGTCTTGGAGAACTGATAATAAAACCATGCTTAGATGGTGAAACTGCACCCTAGGTGAGAAATCTCCGCACCTGGGGCTCCCTTTATAGCTAGTGGAGAGACAGACTCGCTTCCAGAGGGTGGCTCTGACAACCTCTGTCAGGCCACACTGCTTTAATGAAGAGAGCTCTTCCCTCCCTGTAGAATAGCTGTGGAAGGCAGTGCTCCATCACCGCGATATCACTTATTCATGACTCTCTAAGCACAGTTTATCCAGCAGGGACTACCAAAGGCAGAACAAAAATCTTAACTCCCCTAACCATCCCTCAGCTTACCTTAACTGAGAGCACAGATGGATGCTATGTCCCAGGCTTCAGCATCACCACGCTGGAGCGGATGGTTGTTAGAAAGGAGGATGGGTTAACTTTAATTTTTGAGTTCATTCTGCTTGAGTTGCTTCCTGCTTCATCTCAGCACCTCACCGCAGCCCTGCAGCCCCCCACTAGCCCAGTCCTTGTCTCCTAACTGTGCTCCAAGTGGCTATTCACTCTGGTGGTCCCTAACAAGCTGTGCTGTGCTGACAGAGGTATTACTCATGCAAGCTCAGCTCTGCTCTCAGTAGGGTTAAACCACCCAGCTGCCAGACTGAATTAGAGCTTGTGACTCTCCACACTTGCATCAGAGTGATTTGGGAACAAGTCTGGTGGAGCCACTCTACTGTAAGAAAGCAAGGAACCCAGGCAGGGGTTAGGAGGGAAGAGTGAGCAGGATGGCTAGCTAGTGGGGAGATGGGGTGAGCAGGCTGAAATATTAAGGTGCTGAGCAGGAGCACAGGGCACACGGAGGGCAGGTGGGCAGCCCCTGGGATGGAGGAGCCCCAGCACAAGTGAATAAGTGATGAACAAGTTCATGTCGCCCAGATAACATGTGCTTCTGGCACACTGAAGGTGGGATTGCAGCCATTCCCCAAGGTAGGATCGCAGCCGTACCCCAGGACATTTGCCTCACTGCCAGCCCCAGCCTGTGTGATGGTAATGCAGCCAGCCATGCAGTGGGCTTTATCACCTTTCTCAGAAGGGCCTCATCTCCTCCGCCTGCTCAGGTCCATGGGGAGAGTCGGGTGGAGAAGGGATACCTCCCCAGACCAGGGTGCATCAGCTCCAACTGTTCAGTGCGGGGTAGGCAAATTGCAACAATCCTATTTGCTGCTTTTAGGGAGGTGACTCCCAAGACCATAACTGGGGATAGGCTAAATTCTCTGAGGCATAAGTTTCCATGGCTTGTTTATCTTGGGGGGCGATGGGCGAAAAAGCTCAGTCAGAACAAGGCATTTGCCAGAGGATGACTTGGCTCATTTTCCAGGCACTTGTGGTGGTAGCTTCTGCTCCAGAGTTACATCAGATGAAATGTCCTGAGGACTGTCAACCAGTGTCTGGGCAGCTCTGAATCTGCTATTCATTTCGGGGGCGTGGGAGGGTATGCGGTCTGAGAGAGGACCCTGGGTATACTGCTGAGAGGAAACTAATTTAATCTGAGCCAGAAACCTCTGTGGAGCTTCACAAGTAATTGTGGTGATAAAGGAATGGACTCTTGTGGGGCTGGATGGAAAACAAGCAAACAGGCAGCCTGTTGGAAAGGGAAGGATCGGAGCAGGGATCAAAGAATTTCCAATGACAGCAATTCTCATCTGTGAAAGCACCCCAGAGCAGGAGCCACCGGCTTCAGGAAGTTTAAGACTTTGTGTGTTTGTGGACTGCTGGAGTCTTGCCCACGAACATGCAGGCGCCTGTTTAGCGGTGCTGAACAGAAACTAGTTCCCCAGTCACAAATTAGTGATCCCTATGGGTTTCCTTCCCATAGTACCAAAGGGCACGGCTGGATCTCCTCCCAGCAGACACAAACTCTGAGTGTAGCAAAGGAAAATGTAACTAATGGCATAGATTTCCTTGAGGAGAATGATTGCAGAGGTTGATGGCGGGTGTGCTATCACCCCCATCGACCAGCAGTGGCAAAGGGATCTTGTTTAACCTGGTCAGGAGGCACATTCCTTCACCCACGCTCCCTTGTTGCATTAATAAGGAGTAATTTAATTGGAGTGACACACTGTGGAAGGCTCAGGCAGCCAGCACAAAATACCCCTGAAATCCTTAAATTAAACAGGCATCAGTTTCTGAATTAGAAAATCCTGCATCCTACCAAGAGGGGATTCTCTGATACACAGCTTCTTGAGAGACAAAAAAGCAGCAGATCACAAGGAATTGTTGATTGCTTCAGAACAAACGGCTAAGTTTTGATCACACTTGGCCTATTGGATAAAATAAAGCTAAACCCAATATGTGATGCTGCAAACCCCAGCTTTATATAGTTAGGCTACAAATACCAGGACAAGAGTAGGTATCTATGGTCATCTGGTTTAAAATGCAGCCTCTGTCAAAATTGTCCAGAACTAAATGCAGATTTACTGCATGGGTAACTAAAACCATGTTTAACCAGGAGCGAAAGGGCCGTTTTCTGTAACTAGCAGAGGCAGGAGTGTGAGAATTTTTCTGGTTTGGTGCCTTATGGGAAGTGAACAAACACTGCTAATATGACCTCGTGCTTTTTGTCTGCTTGGCACATAAGCTTGGAGATATGAATGTCTCAGTAGGGTGGCAGACACAGGGTATCTGGAGAACAAACCTATTGATATTCCAGTAAGGATACAGTTACCACATCTTCTTAAAAGCCTCCCTGCTTCTTTCAACCATTTGGTCATATCAGAAACACCCCCGTATCAGAAACATCCTGCTGTCCAATGCAAACTTCCAATAGAACATCCTGAAACCTACAGGAATAAACGGGATGGGGTGGAGGAGGGGATGAGAGGAGATTCTCACGTATTAGAGCAAAGACATTTTCATCTCTTGCCCCCAAGAAAAGGAGGGTTGAGTGGTCAGGGCAGTGTGTTATAACTAGGACTGCTGGGTTCTCCCTCTGATGGTGACACAGAACACAGTCTTGGACGTTGGCCATCTTGCTTCAGTTTCCAAAAGGCCCGTGCCTCATACAGCATTATTTCTCCCGTTCTCCTGTGCTTTTTGTAGCATGTTATCTGCCATGCCCTCAGGTTCCTATCCGGGGGGTTGAAACCTGCCACATGCCTGTTTTCAACAGGCTGAGAACTTGTATAACGGCAGTTTGGACACATCAGGGCACAAGACTTCTTTGTGACACCTCAGCTCAGAAACAGCACAGTTGGTGATGTGCTTGGCAGTGTCATCTCCAAGACACAGAAATCATGCTGCCAGGACCAGTATCACAGATGCCTAATACAGAAACCCTACTACTGTTTCCAGGAGGAGTTTCCAGCTACGGAATCCACTGGTGGAGGGTAAATTGCAGGGCTCTGTGGGGATGGCTCCATAGGGGTGGCAGCAGCCTGCTTCCCAAGGGTTAGTCCTAGTGGATAACAAGCCCAAAATGAACACACTGAAGGAAGGTGCTCCTTGGGCCTGTGGGTGTGCTGTGCAACTCCTTGCCACAGAATACATGCAGCATCTAGAAGTCCAAAGTTAACATGCATTCAAAAGTGAATGAACAAGTTCCCTGGAGCAAGAGCCACCTTGGGCTATTAATGCAAAGACAAACTCTTATCACCTTTTTCCTTTTCACCTTCTGCTTTGCTCTTTTTGGGTGACCTTCCCATCTGTGAGTGAAAACCAGAGCTGTTCCTGAAGGGTGACCATCCCATCAGCGCCTTTTGGTCTAGCTGAAGTCACTTCCTCCAGGAGTCCCTAGCACTATAAAAAGCAGAAATTACGTATACACATGCAAATTCTTTGCAACTATTAGTGTGATGCAACAGCACAGAGTGCTGCTACAGAAATCTGGCAGCGCTGGGCTTGCGCCTCTTTGCCTTGCTCTGCCATGGTATACACACACACACAGCGATGAGCTCTCCTTGGAGGCATGGGATCCATCGCGTGAGGATGGGGCTGAAACCCTCAAGAGCTAAAGTCTGCCTAGAGGATTGGGCAGGGGTGCCTGAGCAGTAGGCAACAAAATTCAGAGCAGGCTGCTCCTGCTTGTTGCTGTTCCCATGGAAACAGGGGAAAAAAGGCGAGAGGAAATGCATTCCCAGCCTTTTTTGAAGATGAGCTCCTTCAGCAGCACCCTGGCTGTCACACTTATTCCTGTAAGAAGCAGTGGCTGGCAATTCTCAAATGCATCTCCTTTACTGAGACCGTAAGGCCTACAGACTGTTCCTTGCTCATCCCAGGGAACAGAGTGAGCAATAGCAAGCCACTCATCCCAACACCAAGGCTGAGCCTCAGAGCTCAGAAAAAGTGAAGCAATTTCCAGCAAATTCTGCAGCTTATGGTTTTTCCCAGTTTGGATCTGGGGAAGTACCTGCAGAAACACCTGATTTCCCAAGACTGCCAAGGAAGCTGGGCTCAACCTGCAATATCTGGACCTAAATGAATTCTTGAGCTCTGTGTTTTCCCTGTTCTCCCCTGTGAGTTTAGATTGAGGGTCTGAAGAGATTTTCTCACTTGCCCCTGCAACCAGGCAGGTTGGGTCTGTGGGTGAAATATGCTGCAGTCAGCTCTGTGATAGCTAGCTAAGCATCCTTGGGCCCAAGGGAGATCATAGCAGTGAAGACACTGCTCAACTGAAGGTTTCCCCGTGAGTGCCAGCATTACTGCTGACGGTCAGCCTTTACCCCAACACTCCCCTTAATGAGCTGGGGCTGCCCACGGATTAGGAAAACCGCTGGAGCTCAAGCAAAGTGCTCCGGGTCCTCCGAGCTCCCTCACTTAATCCCGAGGGGAGGAAACCCACGGGACTCCTCACCTCTCCCCATCAGCAGTCCGGCCAGCCTGACGCACCGTCGGCGGGCGTGGGAGCGGGAGCCCTGCCCGGTAGTGCCCAGCTCCGCTCCCGGTGGGGCTCCGAGGGGCGGCCTCGTCGGGCTCCTTGCCTTCTTCCCTGCCTGCCGCCGGCGCCTCAAGGTCATCCGCCGTCTCGCTCGGGCGGGCGCGATCCCGCCGCGCTCCCACCCCATCCCCTCCCCATCCCCATCCCCTCCCCATCCCCATCCCCATCCCCATCCCCATCCCCTCCCCATCCCCATCCCCATCCCGTCCCCCCCCTCCGTCGCGGCCCTCCCACCGCGGCTCTGCCCGCCCTCCGCCGCGCCGGGCGCGGGAGCGGCGCTGCGCTGCGGCGGGGCCGGGGACCGGGGTCCGGGGTCCGGCGGGCGGCGAGCGCTGCCGCCGTGCCGCGGGTGGAGGCCATGTCACCCCGCCGCCCGCCCGCCGCGCCGCCCCGCCGCCCGCCCGGAGACCGGCGAGGCAGCGCCCGGCGGCGGGCGGGATAATGCGGCTGCCCAGCCCGCAGGCACCGCCAGCGGGGCGCCCCCGCCGCCATGTCCCCCCCGGCCTCGGCCGCCGCCACCAGCGAGGGAGGCAGCAGCACGCCGGTGCCTCCGGAGGAGGAGGCGGAGGGGGCCCGAGAGGAGGTGAGGAAGGAGAGCGGCCGCCCCCCTCCCGGGGCTGCTCCCCACCACCCTCCCTCCTTCCCTCCCCGCCCGCTTTGCATGGCTCGTTCATTGACTGCCCCGCCGCGGGCCGGGCTTTGCCCGCGCAGGTACGGACCCCTCGGTGGGAGCCGCTGTCCGGCCCTGGGGCTGCGCTGCGGGGCTGGGAGGTGGGCGAGGAAACCCTCCCGTCGGTCCCCGCCGCTGCAGCCTGCCCGGCTGTCCGCGGGGCTGCGGGGCTGGAAGGGACGCGTCAGCCAGCGCCGGGGGGTAGGGAGAAACCGCAAAAGAGGAGCGCGGGGCGCTGCTTGGGCTTACTGCAGTTGGGAGAGGGGTTTATGCCTGGGAGAAATGGATGCGGAGAGCCCCCCTTGCTTCGCTCTGGCTTTGGGGCGCCAGGAGGTAGCACAGCTGCCCCGGTCACTGCAGGGGAAGATGCAGTGAGCAGCGGGGGGGACGTGGAGGAGCCTGGGGTTGTCGCTGGTGGTTGCTGCCAGCTGGAAGATGGCTGGGGAAAGCAGGAGGTGCAGGCTCGGGCAGGCCAGGTACCAGCACAGCCTCCCCTCTAGGTATGCTGCAGTCCTTCCCCTGCTGATGGCTTCTGTGGCGTCCAGGCAGCAGATGCCCGGAAGGGTGAGGGTCAGGGTGCTATGTGCATGGGGAGCAACATGGGGATGCAGGTGTGGGAACCCCTTTGTCTGCCTCCACACATCATGGTCGCAGCTTGGGCTTCCCAAGAGGAGAGAAAGCAGCCGCACTGCCTAGGAAGACCCATCTTATGCCATGGGGCGGGAGAGCCATGGAGGGCAGCTAAGCAGTGTACGGGGTGCAGCGTTCTCCTGGTGCAGTGGCTTGTCCTCACCGGTGAGACCACAGCTCAAAGGGCAGCAGCTTGGGGGGGGTGCTCAGAAAGTGGTGCATCAGTGGTCCTCTGCTGTTGAGGAGCTGCGGTTAGCAAGTGCTGCATAATCCTGGTATTCTCCGCTTCCTTGTCTTAGGAAGAGCGTGCATGCCCATGCACAGTTATTCTGTATACACAGACTTACATTTAGCTATAAATAATTGTGGGAGAGGAATGCTGAACTTCAAGGACTGTGAAGCTGTACAAATACCATATTACTCTGCTCTGCGGCTGCTCCTCTCTGCCTGCTTCCGTTCAACAAGCCCTGGTGTCCTGAGCCCAGGCTCTCCAAACGGATCCTGACCAGGGTAGCTAAACTGTGAGGTGCCTTTTTAGCATGAGGACAAGTTTGTGCCGTGCTGGGACGCGGGCTGTTGCCCCCAGTGCCCTGGCATCACAGCTGCTATGTATAAGAGAGCACAGTGGCTCTTGAGAGATGCCAGAGCCAGAGCTGGTTTGAATGAACAAAGTGTAGTGGGGGCAGTGACCGGGTGAGTTTCTCTCGCCTACAGTGTCCCCTGGCTTGAGGGATTCCATGATTGTCTGTGCTTTGATTGCTCCGTGGTGGCTGCCAACCAGGGTGCCAGTGTAATCATGCCCTGTGGGAGCAGGCAGAGGGCTGCAGTCCATGACCTGCGCTCTTTAGGCTTAAGGGCGCACTTCCCACGGCCAGAAGCTATCACAGGCTTGCATGAAGCAGCTGGTGGAATAGATGGAAGCTGCAGCCTCTCCTGACAGTGCTGTGCTTGCTGATGTCTCAGCTGGTGCAATAAGGAGAGATCTTAGTGAGGAGCCTGGATTCGTGGACTGACCTGGGGCAATCCTCTTGTCCCCAGAAATACAGGGAGGGGAGAGTGTTCCTGATCCCCTGTAGGGGCTGTGTAAGGCTGTGCTAGCAGTGTGATGTCCTCATTTCTATCAGAGCCAACTGCTGGTGCCAGCATTACTGAGCATCCCGTGAGTGTGGCTGAACCCCATCTATAAGGGTCCTTTGCCCAGGGAGCCAGGTGAGATGTGTGGGGACTGGAAAATGGGAAACATGCTCTGTGCTGTTTGAAGGTGCCACATGCTGACATCTTTCAGGTCCTTGTGTCTAGGGGCCAGGCAGGCTTCAGGTTGTTCCAGCAAGACAAGTAGCAAGAGCTGCTGACCAGAGTGGGCTGAGCCCTTGTTACCTGTTGGCATCACATTTGTACACCTACACTTAATGGTGGTGAGCTGAATCTCACTCAGCAATGCATTTCCACCTTGGAGGGTAGGAAATGCCAAGCTTTTCATCCTGGGAGCAAGCAAAAAAAGTCCTTGTCCTGCTGCTTGGATAAGATCTGATGGAAGGAACCAATCGTCCTCCAAGCTGGTGTGTAAAATGGAGACCTTGGTTCTAGTGCAGGAGCTGACTGCTGGCAGGGTTCCCTGGCTCTGAGATGCTCAGCCTTTCCCTTTCCTCTGCAGCTGGTGATGCTGCCAGCCTGGGGCTGAGCCACCTCTTTCTTCTGGACAGGTAGTTCCTGAATCTGAGCTATAGGCATGTGAATTGTGATGGGGGGGGGGGGAGATGGTTGGTGGGACCATCCTGACCAGGAGTTGCCAGTGTCTGTCCGGGGCCTTGGAAGATGGTGGCAATTCTTAGTAGTGACTGGATGCTCCCCACCTGCCTTGTTCTGGGGATTTGAGGTCAAAGGGAGCAGGGCTTATTCATTTGTTGCATGATGTAAGCAAATGGGCAGGGCAGAGCCATGGAAACTGATGCTGAGGAGTCCCACTGGAGTCCCCTGCAAGCTGCAGCACTCAGGAGCTACCTGAGCTTCAGGCTGCTGCTCTGGGGCTGTTTTGAACTGTTTCTTGAGCCCCATGGAGGGCTGTCTCTAGGATACCCAACCCTGTGAATCTGGGGTGTCTCATAAAGTGAAGGCTGAGCATTCTGGGGGTGAACTGGAGAGATCAGGTGGGTCTCTGCAAGGCACAGGAGGTGAGGACACAGAACACTCATTAAATGGGGGTGGTAGATGGAGCCAAGAACAGGCTGCTTCAGAAGAAGCTTGAAAAGTTTAAAGGGTTTCTGGAGTTGTTTAGTGTTCAAAGTGGCAGGGTAAAGGTTGTGGGGGCAATGAAGGTATTTTGCCCCTGTGCTTGGACACTGGAGTGCTGGGCAGGTTTGAACCCTCGAGGCTTTTCTGAGAAGAGGATTCCCCGGATCTCAAGGTAGTTTAGTGCATTATGGGCATCTCCATTCTCTTTGTGGCTGCTCATAAGTCATCCTTTCCATCCTTTCCATCCTTTCCATCCCAGAGCCACAGCCTCAGGAGTGGAACTCCATTTCCTTTCACCTCCGGGGCAATACCAGAGGCAAATGCTATGTATGAGGGAGGGAAGGCTGTAGCAGGACTCTAGCTGTTGCCTTCCCGGCATCCAGGCGCCTGGTAAGAGTTGTCCTATGGGTTCTACATGGTGAGCTGAAGCACGGAGGTCCCACAAAGCGGTTGTCCAGGCCCTGGCTGGACCAGTTCTGCCCTGTAGCACTGTGGAGATGTTTAGGTGCACCTGCTTACCCCTCTCCAGGGCTCAAGTCTGAGCAATGGGGGAGGCTCCCAGTAATGGAAGGGAACCCTGTTTGCAGTGAAGTAGGGCAAGCATTTTGTCTTGCTCCCTCAGACTGCAGCGGGCAGATGACGATGGCATTTATGTCAGAGCCTGCTCTCCTCCCAGTGACACTGTTCTGGGACAGAAAGGATTTCCCTTTCCCTGGCTTTTTCATCTACATATTTGCTGTGCTGGACTTCTCCAGGGCTGGTTAAGAGCTCGAGCAGGCGACCTTATTCAGCTGCTTCTGCAGGGGGAAGCTGTGGAGCCGGTTGTTTGCTCCTGTGAGCCCCTTTGCAGCCCAGGAGAGGAGCAGGGATGCTGCAGTTCCTACTGGGATGAGACTGCAGCTGGCTCCTCCTCCATCTCTGCTGTGGTTGTATCCCGTCATTGCCACTTCATCAGCTTTCAGAAACCCCACCAGCGTGGCCAGTGTGTGTGTTTTTTTACCTCAAAAGCCTAGAACAAAACTGGGTTGTAAACAGTTTACAGCAGGGGTTAGCGTGACCCTGTAAAAGCGCTGCAGTGTCTCAGGACTGCGTAGTCCTAGGAGGAGACTAATGCATGGACTAGAGCCCTGCTAACACGG
>JBCJKH010049088.1:0-41372 GCA_039877255.1 Loriculus beryllinus
TCCCTTCCCTTCCCTTCCCTTCCCTTCCCTTCCCTTCCCTTCCCTTCCCTTCCCTTCCCTTCCCTTCCCTCTTTCCCCTCCCCCTTCCCCCCCCCCCTTTCCTTTTCTGCTAGGAGAAGCTCTTTTGTGTTGATTGGGACAAGTTTGGGAAGGATTACATAAACCCAACAAATGGAGACTGCCTTTAACACCTTTGCTGGAGGCAGCTGTCTTTCTGCAATCAAACTAGCACATTGCTGCTGAGGCTCAGCATATCACTGCCTGATTGCATCCAGACATAAGGAATACCGTGGCACATCTCCAGTGATCACTGTCCTCTTAGAGAGGCACAGCTTAGGCTGGGACAGTTTAGGCTGAAAGACATTTCAGGAGGTCTCTAATGCAAACTGTTTCTCAAAGCGGAGCTAAGTTCAAAATTAGGTAGCTCACAGTCAGGTTGCTCAGGGCCTTATCCAGTTCAGTTTAATGTTTTCTTGCTAAAGTGTTCAGGATAATACTGACGTCTTACAAGCTGCTGAGAAAGACTGGAAATATATCAGGTCTGGGAGTCCCTAAGAGCAGGACAAGGAGTTTGTCTGACAAGGATTGTAGTGTTGACTGTCTCAGATGCAGAATAGGAGTTACCGGATTCTCAGAGGCAGTCATTTCAGGGAGAGCTGTTACCTTGTTCACTCTGGTTCCTAGAACAAGACTGCACTGTGTGGGTTTGCCTTTCTTCCCCCATAACATCATGATCTTATGGATCATATTATGAGATTAGCAGCTGGCTGAAGGAGGGAAGTTTCTTCAGTGCTGGTGTCTGGGGAAAGCCAGGGCATGGGCTCAGCCTTTTCTAACAGCAACTAATTGGGATGGGTGATGACTCATGAGGCACAAAGTCATAGGAAACCAGGATTCATCAGTCATTCTGGGAGTCAAACGACCTGCTTAGCTACTCATTACCTGCTGGCTAAACTAGCCTGACTCCATCCAGCAGAGCTGAGTATAGGAAACTTGTTGGGATATGAAAATCCACAGAGTTGTGTTGTTTTTTATTGCCTGATCAGAACTAGCACTAGGTATATAGTATATAGGTAGATAATTGTAATTGAGTCCAACAGCACTGTATCAGACTTAACCTTTTCTCATTCATCAGATATGTAACTCCTCTCCCACTGAAACTCTGGCCATTTCTCTCACTGCTGCTGACAGGATTTCAACAATTTACTGCCCTACAGTAGATGCAAAAAGTCAGACGTTGTGCTGATTAGCACATAATCCAGTTCTGAAGTCCATAGAACTGCAGAATGTGCACTTTCCCTCTGTTTCCTAAACATTATCTTCACTCAGCTCCTTTGCAGAGCAAGTAACTAATTGGTGGGAACCCATGGATTCAGGCACCCCCATTGCTTTGTGGACCAGGCCTTTACTGGAAGGTTACTTTCAGTCTCCCAGTAGTCAGCCCTGGAGGTACATCTCACACCCCACATGCTGGCTCCTTTTCTTTCTTGGTAACTGTCTTGCATCTTTGCAGTTTTTCTCCTGCAGACATGGCTTCAGTCTCATCTTTGTCCTAACTTGCTGCTGTGGAATGTAAAGCTTCTATTATTTTTTTCACTCTGTAAAACAAAAATACAAATCTAAGCACACCATGTCAAGACTTCATGCTTGCATTTTCTGACTGGGCCCTTTGTAGAAAGTTAGAGCAGCACCTTGTTTTTGCTCTCCTTTTTACCTTCCCTTTGTCCTCCTGCTCTCAGGAAGATTTATGCCCTGTTGTGAAAGCACTGTACCTAGCACAGCCAGCTCTCAAAGTTTCACTTGCTGTGCAATTCCAGTATGATCTTGCTTCAATGCATACTTGATTCAGGAACAGGGGTGTGTTCAGATGGATGAAGCTGATCAAACATGAGCCAAACTCTTATTTTATTGCAGTTTATTTATTTAGGAAGTGGCAGGGTTGAACTAGGAGTTCATTGAGTTTTAAGCTAACACATTTTCTTTCTCAGCAGGAGCAGGCCGTCGGCATATATGGTTATTTACAGCAGCTCAGCAGAGGGAGGGCAACCCACAAATAGCAACTTCTTGTGTTCGCTCACAAGCACATATTCTTAGAGAAGGCAGAAACCTCACGTTCCAGCCCATTCGTTAACATTCAGCAATAAGATTTTTTAAGGAAAATGTCTCCCTAGGTAGGATATCCTATAACTCCTGACCACAGGGGTTTCCTGCAGCTTCACCTCCAGCATCTGGTGTTGTCTGTTCTCAGAGACAGGCAGATGGGGTAGATGGACCCCTGGTCTTATTTGGTAGGACAGCAATTCCCATGAGCCAAATGCAACACCGGAGAAATATGTCAGATGCATTCCAGATGGATATCCCTGGAGAGAAGCATCTTAATTCATAGACCAGGCAAAGAGACTCAAAAAGGAAATGGCTTTCCCCCATCTCAGTGGGGAGCCTTGAGAAAGGAAGGGTAGATCACCTTCCTAGGCTGAGATTGCAGCCTTGGTCTGATAGCTTTGGTGATGGAGGTGTCTCTGATCTGGACTGAGCAATCTCTTCCACCTCTTCCCTGGCATATTTCATAGGGATGCCTGTAACAGTCCTTACTGGTGTCCTCTTTCTACTACTGGTTAATTCAGAGACTCTGCATTTTCAGATCAACTACAAAGCTGATTTTTGAGGTGCATTGTACTAAGGCAAAATATATGGGTGAAATTCCCTTATTCCAGGATGTCTCATCTTTCCCTTATTTATAGTGACAGTACCTCATTTTCTATCAAATCACCTCTTCCGTGGGAAAGAATTATTCTCCTATGCTGTCTCCAGCCAATATTTTTGTTTCACAGATCCATGAGATATGCTACACATCGCATACTCTCTTCCTTTTCTCTAAGCTATGTATATGTATATTTTATAAACAGATAGAGTAGACACCTGAGTTTGATCGTCTGGCCAGATCTCCAGATATGTATTGACAGTACTTGTTATATTTCCAATTATTATTTGGGAGCTTAGTCCCATGGCTTGCATATGGACACTGCTTAGGCTCCACATCTGTAAGCATCCCAGCCTGAAAATACCAAAACCATTCCCAAGAGCAATCACTGCCATGATAAAGTATTACAGTATTTTCATGTGACATAACGCTTAGAACCTCTTCTGATCACCAAAGCCACACTGTGCTAGGCCCTGGACAATGATACTGAACTCTTAATATCTCAGTATTTGTTAATGAAACTGGTGGAGCTGGAGAAGAATAGATTCAGAGTTAAATTCTGCGCTTTGACCAGGACAGAAAGGTTGTAAAATATGTGATCTATTGCAAAAATCCATCTCCATTCAGTGACAAATGCAGAAAAACTCCCACACAAATGAACTGCCCCCAGTAACCCCATTGCTGTCTTCCAGAGAATTAGATCATGATCCTAGCAGCTGACAATTGATGTCCAACCCAACAGAAAGGCAAGGCAAAGCGTAGACAAAAACAGATTTTGCACTGGTAGTATTTATTCAAGCCATGCTGAATGCTTAAAGTGGAAAGGATTGAGGACTCTTAGGAAGTATGTACTTTGGAGACCCTCTTGCTGCTGGCTAGCCTCGAACACATGTCAGTCCTCTCTCCTAGTGGAAGAACATTCTTATGTGTGGTAACAGTGCATTTTGCTTCCCACAGCGTATTTACAAATCAGTGCTGCTTTTTGGCAGGTTGGTTGTGGATGACAGATTGGGAGGGATTTCACTTTGCCTGTGTTTTCTCTGTGGGGTTAAACAGCATGTGGGTGTGGTGTTAGATTTCCCATCTCTTCACTTAGTTCTTGTGTTAGAGGATCAGGAGGATCTTTGACAGGTGCTATAAAACTGTCCTCTAAAGGGGATTCTGTTTGTGTAGTTGTCAGGTCAAGTGGTGTTATTTAAGCATATGTACCATGGTGGGTGTTATAAACAGGTTCCTCTGAGATGTTCACAGCTATGAAACCATTTCGACTGACTTGGTAATGATGCAGTCAAGCTTGCTCAAAGCTCTTGATTAGGCTACAAACGTTTTGCACTTTTTTTAACACAGAGTCTTGTTAATGCAAATACTAAATTCCCTGTTGGAAGTCACAGTTCTTCTACCTTGACCAGGTGGCCATTCCATTCAGAAGACAAAGGACCAAGAGGTTATCTCCAGCCTTATTCAATCACACTCTCCACAGCTGGTGATGATCTGTAAATGGCTGAGATAATGCAGAGATAACTGGTGATTTAGTGAGCTGAATCTCCAAAGTTTCATGCAGCATAATGATGATTTGTGATGTGTGTTAAAGTCTCTGGAAGATCTTATTTTACCACATACAGGTAAATTCATGATTCAATTAAACTCACAGCCTAACAAACTGCATATGTTGGGGGAGGCAGGGGGGAGAGAGAGAGAGAAGGAGGTACCCATCTTTTTCTAATCATCTGCAAACATGACAGTTTACTGTTTGGTAAGGAGAATTACTGGAGGAGTTAAAGATGCCTGTCTAGTGCCATTGCACTAGGAATTTACCTTTTGCCTATATAATTTCCCCTCAAACCTGACAATTTTCCTATGCGACTTTGCCCATATAAAGATACAGAGAAGTTTCTTGTGTCTAAATGGACATCATCAAAATGTCTCTGATAAACACATAGAGAGGGATCCTTGTAGTCTCTGAGATTACTAGGATAATTGTGAGAGCTTAAAACGAAGGAAATAATTATTGGCTTGAGGAAATAGCAAAATCAACAGGAAAAGTCCATTTATTTTTTTTTCAACCCTGATGATAGGAAAATTTCATCAGCCTTAAGAGCTTTTTTACCCTTTTATTTCCACCAAAAAGCTGAATTCCCCTGCTCATGTGTGGTTAGATTTCTTTACTGAAACTATACTGTGCTTGTGGTATTTTATTTTTTCTAGGGCTGTCGAGCTAGTGCCTCTAAGCTCTGTAGGGGGAACAGCTATAGCTGCTAGGAATTGTACAAGTACAGAGCAAACCCGTGATCCTCTGCCTAATGATCTCATGTATAACACAACGGGCACAGGGCAGCTGTGGAAGACAGGAAGGCAATGGGTAAATGTGTGAAAGGGGCACCTGCAGCACCACATTGTCACAGATCAGGAACTCCTTCCACCACCCTAGGAAAAGTAGTTGGGAAAGTCTAGAAGTTAGGGGTCTGCCTTCGCATTCAGACCTTCCTGTGATCCTTTTGTATCTCTGCTGTCACTATGGAGAAAGGAGTAATGATACCACCCAATCTTACCTTCCAGGGTGCTGGAAACACATGTGCATTGTGTTTAGATACAACTGTCTTGCAGCCACATGCAGCCATCCTGCTGCTTCAAGACTTGGAGATCCCAGTCTGGTGCTCCATACAGCATGTTAGACTGTTTTTGATGATGAGCCGACACTGGATATTTCAAAAGACAGAGCCCTTTTCCCCTACACAACTCAGCATCATAATTCATGTCCTTTGCACCAGCTCTGCATAATGCAGGGGAGGAAACTTTTGCCTGATCCCAGCTGATGGGCCGCCCAGACTTAGGAACATGAGGATTGATGGCTTCTGTAAACGCCTTTGCCGCTAACGTTGCTGCCTGTGCTGCTGAATGATCTCTGCCTGTCCCCCCAGGACCTGCTTCTCCCCTTCCTTGCTTGGTGCTGACGCCTCTCAACAGCTGATAGATCACCATCTCCTCACCTCTCACCCCAAGTGAGACATATTTCACTCACAGGAGGTTTCAGCGTGAGGAAGGCTCTGAGACACAAACCTCATCTGACAGGGCACTGCTCTGCATCTGGGGTTATTTCCCCACCCGCTTCCATTCTTTTAAGTAGTGTTTTTAAGTGGGATAGGAGATGAGCCCAGAATGTATTTATTGAGCCCAGGGGAGGTGCGTGCATCTGTTAAATGTTATTAAGATATCACTGATGTGTAGGTTTCACCTAAAGGCTGGAAGAGGTATGATGTTTACATGGCTCCCATGGGATGGTGCAGAGCAGGTGAAAGGGCTGCTGCTTAGTGATAGCCCTTCATATCCAAGGGAGGGGTGGCACACAGAAAGGCTCCAGGTCTCAAAATACTGAGACTTCTGTGTCTAATAGTTGTATTGGACGGAAGGCAAGGCTCAGGGCAAGATTTCAGTCATTCTTCCTCTCAGATTTGTGTTTGCCCCATCCCTCTTGTGCCTCCTACAAGGATCTACCTACTTGCTAAAGGTGTCAGCTCCCAAACCTTTTTCCTAGGGATTTAAAAGCACATACACATTCTCTCTTTTTCAGCTGCTTCCTTCTCAACTGAGCAAAACAGCAAGCATCACAGGTCTTGCCTTTTAGACAGCCTTGGTTAGCTGGGAGTAATCCATCATCCCTCACTGTCAGTGCTCGTCCCAAATGATTTCACAGATGGGGTACAGCTGACCCATCCCAGTTCCCAGACAAGATACTGGTCAAACTACCGCTTCCGCTTTGGAAAAGAGCACATTCAGGATGTGGATCTCAGGCTAAGCTATAAAACAAGCTTTTCTTGGGTGAGACCATCTTCTAACATTGATACTTTCAACCCTTTCCCTGAAAGTTAAATAAACAGTAACTACAGTCCTGTTGTGACAGGAAATTCCAGCCCTCTGCTCAGGAGAAGCGTTATCCCCCTTCAGGCTCTTATTCTCTTTATGTTTGTGTAATGACTGAAGATCCTGACAATAAAGTGTAATATCAAAACCAGAGAGACGTAGGAAAGGGGCAAGAAATGAGTTTTTTCAAAATGCTCTCAATATTCACTCAGCCCTTTTGGTCCTTGCAGGGGGGGACCTGTATCCTGTCACACACCTGACGTTGCCCCTAGCAAAATTAGTCACAATGGCCCCATGCAGGCTTTGAATTTATTGTCTGCAAATTTGGCTGGTCTGACCACTGGTTTGAACACCTGTGGAGCCTCACAGTCCAGACTATTAGATTAATCTGTCAGTCACTCTATATAACAGCCTGTCCTCTCCATCCCAGTCTGACACTCCCTTCCCAAGCTTGGTGTATAGCTCCGAGATCCAGTTTCACCAGAATGTAAACAGTGTCTGAATCCCCCAACTTCCCTGCTTTGCTTCCGCTATGAGCATGCATTGGGTATATTGGCTGCTTGAAAAGTAATTATCCTCACTTCCCACCTGATAAATTAAAGACCCCCAGGTTCTTTGCTTAATGGTGCAGAGCAATCCAAAAGTGATTCTCCTGCAGAAGCTGTTAGGAGAATGTCCTAGCAACCCCACACCCCTCTGGACCTCATTGCGCTGGGACGACAGCCTATTAATCAGCCCGACCTGGCTTGGAGATGGCAAAGGTCGTGCTGCGTGAAGTCTAATCGGAAAAACAAATTCCACCCCTCTGGAGCACTTCCTGGCAGGGATGAAGGGGGAGACTCGCTTGGTTTCACACTTAAGTACCTTAAGTATTTTTCCAAGGCTAGAAGACAACTGATGTAAAGGGTTTGTACTTCAAACAGAGGAGCACAAGTCCCCAGGGCTATGTCTAAACTACTCTGAAGTGTGTTTTTTGGAAAGATAGGGAGAATGAAAAGCTCTGTTTGGCCGCTTTCTAGGGAAGCAGGGATTAAACCTGCTGGAGCACATGCAGCCCCAGATTGGGTGAAGTATGACCTTGGACCATGCTAGCAGATACACTGCCTACAGGCAGAGATGAAAAGACTGCTCTTAGGGTCAGGATAGTCCTGAAAATTCAGTGTGGCTTGTCAGTGGTTTCCACATAAGACAGACCGACCCATATCAAAAAAGAAGTCCATTACCCCAACTCCCCTCTCTGACAGAGGCCAACAATGGGTGCCTGGGAATGGATGATGCTTCATAGGTAACTCTCCCAGCATGTGGTGGCTCAGAGGTGCTGTATATGTGATTAGAGACCCTTGATGGATTGCTTTTCCATTAATCTGTCCATTCAGGTATTGAGTCCATGCAAGCATTTTTTGCTTCCTCAGCACCTAGTGTCAGACTTGAACCATTCAATGATGCATTATGTGAAGTGCTTTGTTTTCTTTGTTACAAGCCTTTCTCCTTTCAGCCTTACATTATGAGGGCCAAGCTACAATCACCTCCTATTCATCTTATCTGTTTAGAACTTTGTAATATCCTCTTGCAGTTGTAGAGATGTGCTCTTGCACTACTTGTGACAGTACTGAAATCTTACACCCTTCTTAATTCTAGACTGTACTACTCATGAAACTGGAATAAATTATTGCAGTGGTTCTAAAATCCGTTAACATAGGAAATAACATAAATTAGATGATCTGTCTGTGAAAACATGTCCTCCAACCTAGCAGGTGGTGATGTTCACAATTTGATAAGCCAACATAAAGTCAAGCCAGGAAAAACAATGCATAAGCTGCAATATGTTCTTTCTTGTGTTCTTAGCATAAGAAAAGAAACAAACCCAACCAAACCACAAAACCAAAAAACAACAACCAGCATCTCTGGTTATCTAATATCATGCTTGAACTTTCTGGCCCAAGAAAGTAGTCCTGTAGATGTAGGACTGAATGCACTGGCAAGCAAAGAAGTTGCTGTCATTTGGCTCCACAACAAGGATAGCATTGTATTATACTTGCTTTCCCATAGACTCTGCAATAACTGTACATAGTTAATCTTCTGATCTGTGGTGTAAAATGGCATGTTCCTTCATGGGTGAGAAAAAAATGTGTAATACCAACACCACTTCAGGTGCATCACTCCACAGCACCAACTTTACCTCTGGAGAGGGTTTGCACATATCTAGCAGTGACTCCAGCAGTGATGTTTACATTGCTGTAGGGAGCACAGATCAGCAGCTTGTGGCTTGTGATGATAGAATCAGTTTACACTTTGTATTTAGTAGTTTCAGCTTCTTGTTCTTGCTGTAGGTATAACGTTATTGTGTTTGTATCACCAACATCTCTGTTGCTAGTTTGTGATACTGAGCTGTGTTTTATCCACGTACACTCCAGTTCTATAACAGCAATTTAAAGATAAGCCACAGGTGCCACTACTCGCTTTGGTTTTTGGCATGTGCAAAATCTCCACCTAGCCTTTTAGTCCAGAAGAGCTTGCAAATGATTCTGGCTGATTCTGTACTTTTTTCCATTTCTGCTTGTACCAGAGGTGCTTTTGTTTGACTTTTTGGTCATCTGGAAGTTATGCCTCTCCTTGTCTACTTGAATGTATCAATTTTCAAGAGATGGTAATAACCTTCAAGCTCTAGTATGTTTGAGAGAGCAGGGCAAGGTATGCAGCCCTCAGCTCTTCCAGCAATCCCAGACATGATTCAAGTTTCCCAAAACCCTTGATGGTAGAAAGTCTCAATTGCTTTCTTGAAGTTTGACATCACAGTAGTCTTTAAAGTCTATTTTGAGTGCTGTGGGAGGCAGTTTGGGTAGGTCCTATCGTGCCTCAGCTTCCATGGGTGAGCAGAAGTGCTGTCCTATTTCATAAATGGGTTGAGGAGTCCTGTCTCCCATGCAAGCAGTGACATGTTCAGACAATAGAGCCGAGAATCAGAGAGAAATGTTCCATGTTCAGACATAGCTATGTCTAAGTGCCTTGCACAGCGTTATTATTGGAGCTTAGGGCTTGCTTCCCATCTTGCAGCGGAATGAACAAATGGGAGTGAAGTAAGCAAGAAGCACAGTTTGTAGAGGTATTATGTGAGTGAGTAATGAGAAGGAAGAAGCTGCACAGGTTTGTTGGATGAGAGGCTCATGTGGAAATTTCTCAAGGAATGGTTCTGACTAGGCACAGATTTCCTCTTACTGTTGGTGATCTGTGTTTTAGTGGTACATGTAGCCAGTGGATAGCTAAGCATGGTGTGCCCATGTGTGACTCTTGGTTCTGTGCCTGCCTTTTTTGCCTTCTTCCTTATTCCAGGAGGCTGGAAATATATTTGTACCTCTGGGTTACAGCTGTATTTTGGGCTAGCTGAGCAGTCTCTCCTTTTTAACTTGATGTTAATTTCTCTCTTTTCCCCAGAGGAATGTCCCCATCGTTATAGGCCAAAGTACACACAGGCTGTCTTGTTCTGCTCTATACCAGCTAAAGGACAGAAGTTAAGCATAGGGAACATGCTGACAAGACATCCTGCTTTCATAAAAGGAAAGCAAAGTTCTATGCTTCCATTCCGGATAACTGCATCCCCACCCCACATCATTTCTGTGGGTTGCCACAGCAACACTTGGGATGGCAATCCTTCTTGGCCTGCAAGACGATCCTTGTTGGGCTTTTAACAATTTAGAATATGTTGCAGGTGCACAGAGCTTAGGCCCCAGCTTGACTCTGCTGTAGAGACTTATTTCTCTGGCATTGGGATCACCTGAGCAAAGGCTGCTCCTGGCCCTCGGGAACAGCAGTTCTGAACAGTGAGATGGGTTCTGTGAGCTGAGCTGAAGAGCTTCTTGCTGTTTACCTCTCCAGATGAGTTGAGGCCAGCAGCAGCTTTCATGAGAGTCTGTTACAAATTGCACCCTTAGTGTCCTGATTTTAGGCTGATCCTTCAGTGGAGTTGGGATATTTATCCATGAAGTGGCCATGCAGCTCCTGGGGAGAAGCAGCTGAGGCTTTTTGAGGACTGACTGATGAGTTTTATGGGTGAGGCTGGGGTGAACAGGTTGGAGGAAGAGGTAGGTAGAAGTTCCTTGGAAGCAACTGTTGAAAAGAGCTCTGCTGGAAAGAAGCTGAAGCAGAAGAAGTATATTGGCTAAAGGAAATGAGCTGTGGTAGGTACTTCTTAGTTGGAAAGGGTGGAGCTCTATGGACTCATGCTCTGTTAGTGGGGAGAAGGAAAGCTCCTGCTAGACTTCAACTCTGCTGTAGTTGCCATGGTCTTTGTCTCCTCACCATACTGAGATGTTCCTCCATGTTAATAGCATCACTGTCTACAGCTTGTGAGTGGGGTGTGGCACTTTGGAGCTCATGATACTGATACTGGTTAATACTGGCATGAAAGGAATTGGGCTGTGGCAAACTGAGTCTTAGGCTATATTCTTTACTCCTGACTCTCCCAGCTAATGGCTCATGGACCACTAGTGGTCCATGAGAACTCAGAAGGTGGCCTGTGAAATAGCATAGGGAAAATATGACTACAGCAAACCCACAGATGCCTTCTTGCACAGCCAAGATCCAGTTTCTGTTGTGGGAAAAAGCAGAGGGGGCTCCAGACTCACTGGAGCCTGCTGGACACAAGGGGTAGCAGTGAATGGGTCAAGGTGCCCTTCCTTGTGGAGTGCATTGGCACTGGCTGACTGCGAGAGAGAAAGAAGAGGGATGTGGGGAAGCGCCTGCCAACGAGTAAGGAGCCAGAGGGAGATTCCTGAGAAGCCCAGAAAGTATTTTGAAAATGGGGACCCAACCCAGCGTGGCAAATGCAGCATGACCCTCCCTAACACAGCATGGGGAAAGCAAAGAGCAGTCCAGCTGCTTGGATACTCGACACCAAGATCATGGTCAGCAGCTCTGTTCCCTGGTGCTGCTTACAGTTGATGACTGAGGGTCATTTCCAGCATGGGACTTCACATGTGAAGTCTATTCAGTGTATGGCAACTGCTGAGACTTTTGGAGGCAGTGACTTGGTTATGGGCTGGGAAATGAACACAAGGAACTGCTGCTAGAAACCAAGCTGAAGCATGTGAAGATAATAAAATGGATGTCCAAACTGGGACCTTTCCTGAGGCTGCATGGTGCTGACAAGCTGACCCTGGATGTGTCACATCTCTCAGCTTCACAGATCCTGACGCACGGCACCAGCTCTCCCATGTGTCAGGAGTCACATTCCCCACTGCTGGAATGCAGCCACCTCTGGAGCAGAACCCAGCAGCTGTTTAAGGAATTGACAGAAACAAACCAGGGACAGGATGCAAAGACATAGCTAAAGTACAGAGGAGAACAGGGAAGGGAAAAATGTCAACCAAGTCTATAGGATGAGTGGGATGCTCATAGTCAAATGACAAAGGACATAGCAAGTTACCAGGTATTAGCAGATCTAAAAGAACCACCAGAGTGTTTCCCGTTGGCATGAAGCAAGCAGAGAGTAACACAGTTTAGACCCTTTTACATCTTATATCTTGCCATACTCCCTTATGTTTGTTACAGTTAAAACTACGTCTCTAGTGAATAAAGAATGTGAAGTTTGGTTTCTCTCTTTAAGCCAATCTCAACATTAGATCAAGCTGTTAACCTTTCTCTGCTCTTCCAACCCTGTTCCTCTGACCCTCTTGGACATTAAAAGAAGGATAACCTAGAAAATAATCTAGACACACCTTAAAATACCACACATGAGTCAGAAATGATTGAAAGGCTGAGCAGCTTGTGGTTTGAAGGTGCTTGTGTGAGTTTCATCTGCTGAGATATGAAAACCATGCAAGGGAAGTACCATTCCATAGAAGTCTTATTCCCCAGTGACCTGCCCTAGGCCTCTGTTGCAGAGAAGGCACCACACTGGATCGTCATATAACTCAATTGGAAGAGTCCTCAGGAGTTCTTTGGATCTGCTGGTTGACTCTGGGACATCTGTGAAGTGCTGGTCTGGCACAGCAGAGCTCCTCTTACCTCCTTCTCTTTCAGGCCAGTCCCGAGTATTCATCTGAGTTAGTCAAGAGTATCTGGACTGGAAATTACCTCCAGCTCCAGCTTAAAAGGATTTAATTAGAATGAGCCACCAGCTGAATCCATCAGTGAAACCGCTGTGTAGGAACATCTGGGGCTTTGTCTGGTGGCACCCATCTGAACAGGCTGGCCCTTGAAAGGAGGCAGGAGAAGAGGAGTGGAAGATTTTGACATGGATAATGGAAGGATGAAGAGACAGGAAGCCCTAAATGCAGCGCTACCACTGGCCCTGCCATTTCAGTCTACAGAAAGCTACCTGCTCCCCACACAAGGACTGCCCCTCATCACCATTGTGTTTGGCTACTTGGAAAGCCATTTGCAAGCCTCTCCCACTGCATTCAGTGTGCAGTCACAAAACCAGCAGCCGTCTGGATTCCCTCCAGCTGTCCAGTGAGAGAAAGGGAAAAAAACCCTTTAGTAGTAGCAGAGAACAGGGGAAAGAAAAAAAAAAAAAAAAAGAAAAAAGGAAAAAAAAGGCCAGAAATAATTTTTCCTGCCACACTATGACACACAGATTTGGGAATGAGGGTTGTGAAAGCTTTTTGTTTAGCTTATTCTTTTCTGGTCTGACAGCTGATAAGTCCCACAGCTCAGAAACATCTGACAGGACTGGCTGAAGTAAATTCATCTTTCATCTGCTCATCATGCTCCTGAAGTGGAGAGTGACAAAACTGTTCCTCCTCTGCCTGAGCACTGCTCTCCCTCCTTCTCCTTCTTTCGCGTGCTGTTGTTTGGAGCTTGGGAAAACTGGTTTCCTTCCTGACTACAGCCTTCTCCCCAGGTTCAGGGCAGCATCCGTCTGCCCTTGCACCTGCTCCCTGCAGCTGCAAGCTGCCTCTGCTGAAGCCATTTGCACCCTACCCAGCAGCAGGCTGCTGGGGCCCCTTCAGCTTCCCCTCAGCTCCTTTCCCTGTCGTATTTTCCTTGCTGCTCTTGCAATTAGCACGCTTGTTCACTGCTCTTCTCGATAGCTCCTTTTGCTTTCCCAGCACGCTCCCCTTTTAACCTCACCCAACTCCTTGCGTGCTTGCTACAACAGGGCTTCTCAGAGGCAGCTTTTGAAGACACCATTCCTCATCTTTGCTCTGTGCTCTGTCCCCAAAACCGTTGAGCACCCACCTCCTGAGTGCAGAGGTAGTCCCCATGAGCAGTCCTCATGATCTGCTCAGTTTAAAGGCCTTTAGCATCTTCCACAGGCTGGGTAGATCTCCACTAGCTCTGGCCCTGCCTAATCTGTTTCATAGCTGCTTCTCGAGGGAGAGATACCCTTGACGTCAACAAGGCCACAGCCTTCATAGTAGCTCAGAAAAAGCAGATCCACCTCATATGCACCAGTTACTACAGCATAGCTGGTAATTATTTGCATGCCCTGCAAATTACCACCCCAAGTTACCACTTGTGATGATTGGCGCATACTCTGATGCACCCATTGGGTTGGTCTGCTACATCAGTTGGTGTAGCAACCCCAATAGTGTTGCACTCTGGGGAAGACTGCATCAAGACAGTATATCTTTGGCAAACCAGGAATTGCATGGGATGGGAAATCTGACTGTTTTCATGGTGCATGCTGAGATGACAGTGATGAAAGACAGCAAGGAGTGATGTCTAAAATTGGGCTACCTGAGTATGTTTGCATGTGGGCTACTATTTCTGTGCACTCTTTGCTTTGTCGGTACCCCAGCATTCTTAATTGTAAGGGTAAGCAGCAACCTTTTTGAGGCAGGGACTGCATTTTCAGTTGAGGCCATGTATCATCTAGAACAAGGTGTAGGTTTTTGATGGGGCACTGGCTCACTAGCCTACTAGTAGGTGACAGAGAAATATTAGAGATGGCAAAAGAAGAGCTAACGGCCCCCAGCTACTGAATTGAGACGTTTCATTCCAAAGGTGGGGTTCTTTCCCACAGACTGGTAGGAAACAAAACAAAGAGAACAATTAAAAAAAACCAAACTATAAATTATTTGGATTACAAATAGCACTCTACTTGGACATAAATTTCAACAGCTAGGAAAAAAATAAATGATAATAATCAAAACCCCAACAAAACAAACCACTCTCCAGGCTGCCGGGAAATCTTGTTTTGCTTCCTGCAGCAGAAAATCAATGATCTGATTTCACTTGAACTTGACAGGATGCATCTCCCAAATAAGGCACACCATTGGATGCACTTGAAAATGAAAAGCTGTTTCGCCATACTCCCTCCTTTGCATCACAAGGCTGTCATTCTGGTCCCCAGTGATTTGTTTTCTCATGCTTGTGTTTTGCTGGAGAAAAACAAGCACCTGTTTTGTGAAATGGGGCCTCTAACATTTAATTTATTAGTGTTTTTTAACAGGCTGCACATCATGAGTTGTTCTGCCGTGGGCTATGCACTCCTTTACTTCCACATCTCCCCCACTCATCCCTTCCCAGTATCAAAACTATGTGGCCAAGTTATGTCTGGCCACCAGCTGGGCCCCAAAGTCTGTGCAAGAAGCTTAGCGGAATCCTCTCAATATCTCATGGTTGGTCTCACAATATCTGTTTGTATCCTGTAAATTAGTGCAATGTGACCCCCTAACCAGGATCCTCGCAGTTTTGCAAGCAGCAACACAAGTCGTGCCAGGCTAGTTGAGAACCTGGATGGGCTGATAAAAGCTCTGGTAAAATTGCTCTCAGCTTATTATGCCTGATGGATCTTTGCAATTCAGCTTCAACAACAGAGGAAAAGAGGAAAAGAAAGAGAGGAGGGGGGCCAGGGGAGGGAGGAAGTCTGTCAAGTATTTTGTTGAGTTGCCGGATCTGGTTCAGCACCATTAAGAAAGGGGATATTGAAGAGTGCTTTTCATTCCACCATTTTGCAGTGGGTAATTGCTTTCCACACAGTGCACTGGGTTTTGATGTAAGTCCAGCTGCAGTAACGCAAGTTACGGCAGGGCTGTTCCAGTGCAAATGTGTTATTTGAGTGTCTCTTTGCTCGCACTATGACTAAACAGAAGCAGCTGTGGCCGGAAGGCCATCAGTGCTTTGTATCACACAATCTGGCAGTTAATGGAAAGTTTTTGTGTTTTCAGTTGGAAAAAAACTTTCTTTCTTCCATGGTTTTGAAGAAATCTATGTTTTGCATGATGCAAACATAAGAGTGCCCTGAGAAAAAATTGTCCTTTCCATTTGAGATACAAGTCTGGCACCATCTCAGCCTCCAGTATGACTTCCACATATTATGAGCCTCAGCATGCCCAAGAGCCACCAGTGTATGTTGGTCAGGCAAGCCACCTGTACATTTCTGGAGGCTATCGGTTTCCAGAAAAGGAGGTAAAACTGGTGTAAGGACAGCTCGGAATAACAAGACTACATTGTTAAGCCAGGGTAAGAAGATCCTGCCAGTCTGCAGCCCTATAATCTGCAGGGATGAAAATACCCTGTTGCTCAGCTATTCAAAACTTGCCCGGAGAAAATGCTGAAAGGGAGCAAGCTTGGCTTAGCAGAAAAGTGTAACAGATGTCTCTCACCCTGCTTTAGCTGGGACTTGCACAAAGTTTGAGCCATCAGCAACAAGGAGCCCAGGAGTTTGTGTGAGCAACTCTCTCTGTCTCCAGGCGAGTCAGTGAAGTAAAGATACTTCACTGTGAAGTAAAGATATGATAGTTGTGAAATCTGGAGCTGACTCACAAGAAACAGCGGTCAAATTTTCGAGGAAAGATTTTGTACATGAATCTGGACATCTTGTAAAATGGTTGTAAATTTTTTTGAGATTATTGCCCTTCGAGCAAGACATTCTTAATGGGTCTACTTGCAGCCTGGACCACTTGACAAAGCAAGCAAAGAAGCAAATGAATAGAAACATAAAGATGGACCATCTAAATAGGCACATTTTACATTTATTACCCTCTTTATAAAGAAGCAAAGAAACAAGAAAGATCTACTCAGGAGAAACCATGGTTCCACAAATGTCTCATATTCCTTAATTGCAGCTAGAAGCAAGTGACTTTCTCAGGTTTGGTGCAATGAGCCTTTGGGAACCGCTGGGATTAAAACTCAGGATCTTGAATCCAACTTTTATTTCCCTCTTGAAATCCTAGACCACACAGCTCATAAGTGTACAGGCACCTCAATGCGTGTGGAGGGGAAGCTCAACATCACATAGGTGGTCTGCTCTCTTTCTGAGAGGATACATATGGTAACAGAGATGAAAACCATGAGTCAGTATAGGGAAGAAGGATGCTGGTTCTGACAAGCTGTCAGCTGCCTATAACTGTCACCTTCCGAACCTTCCATCTTTCATTTTCTCATTCAAGCTGTTTTTTTTTTTTTTTCTTTTTTGACTGGCCTCGATGCTTAAACCATAATTTAGCAATGGCTTTCCTCAGTAATTCATTTCACACGTTCATCACAGTCCGTTTGGCTATAAACACATGTGGATTTCCTTTTTAACTCTTCATTTCCTAAGTTTTCAATGGAGAGGTTCTAAAGCTAAACCACAGGAATGGTCTATGCAGCTCTGGTTTATTAAATCTACCCCACTGTGTCAAGTGTCTACACTGCACACAATTACTTGGGCTAAGCTACAGTTATGAGAGAATTCATTTCACCCAAGGGTAGATTAAGTCTGTAGGTGTTTTGTATCATAATGGTGATACTCATGTTACAAGACGAGATGGAAATGCTAAAAATGCTAAAAGTCTTAGGGTCTCCTTAGATCCCAGTACATGCTCTAGAGCTCATGACTTCCAAAGCCAGGTTCAGCCAACTACTTCCTCTCCATACATACTACGTAATCCATATGCATAAGACTCTGCTAAAAAAGCTGTATAAGTGCTAAAAGTCAAGGTCCTTTGGGTCCATTATGAGAAGTAAAGCCAAGCAACAATTAACTGCAAACAGGCAGTGTCTGAGTGCAAGAAGCAACAGATGGAAATGTATAGTCGGCTTTATCAGCAACCATTTTTATACCTTCAAGTGATGGACATTTCAGACTACTCAGATGAAATTAGACAGGAAAAAGGAGGATGGGAAAGTTGTTAGTATCTCAGTCTAGTTGTATACAGTATTTAGAACCCAGCAGACAATTGCAACTACAGATCAGAGAAAGTCCCAAACTCCCAAGAGAAGTCCTGTGGTTTGTGCCTAGAGGTGATGAAGTGCCTGAGGAGTAAAACAGTGAAAGTTTCAGTCTGACACTTCTGCTATCGAATGTAACCATGTGAAGAAGAATTCAAAAGTCAATTGATTTCTCTGTCTCCTGGGATTTATCATGTTTCTCATTCTTTCCATTTTGGGACACCTGCCCTGTAAAATAAAGTGACAATAAAGCAGGTCCTTACAGTGGATATTATTTATTGTGAGATGAAAAATCTTCCTCATTTAGCTTAGTTTTATTTTCTGAGGAATGTGGAACAGTGGCTGATGAGAGTTTTATCCTTGTCAAAGAAATCTTCACAGGAAACTTTCTGTGAGGACAATCCGGAAGGAGTCATGCTGTAGTTGGCAATCAGAGTGGACAGTCTCTAGTCCACGTCTAGAAAGATGGCTTCTGCTTAAACACAAGACTGAGACCTAGCAAATATAACCTCCATGTGGGTCTGTCATAAGAGACAAGGAAAACAACCAGATCATCAAATTCCTCTTTTTTTTTTTTTTTTTTTGACAGTTTTCTAGTGGAATCCAGCATAATCTGTCCAGCGGGAGATTTGGGATCTAGGAAGACAGATTCCTTCTGATAAAGGATGTTGTTCACCAGTTTTCTTATGTTCTGAAGCTGATGGAGGTCTCAAACCCAACCTGCTGCCTCAGCCTTTCCTTGAACGTGGTGTTCATGCCCTCTGGCCACCTCAGTGGCTCTCTGTTGACTCTCTTCACCTGCCCTAAATTTCTGTTATACAGGGGAGTCCATAACTGTTCGAGGGAGTTCAGATAGAGCCTCTTAACAAAGAATGAAGGGAAATAATGAGTTCCTTTAATAATGTAAAGTCCATTGTGTCACTGTCTCCTTGGCTGTTGCTCCTGTCGATAGACAGTCACTTAGAACTGCTAAGTACTGTGCAAATCTCTTATTTGCCCCCAAACAGGGCTGCCAAAGACTCTCTGTCCATCATTGTTACAGGCTGACAATACCACTCCAAAGACCTGAGGATTTCCCAGTGGTTTCAATGGTTTTGGCTGGGCTGACTTTTGCTGTTTGCATGTTGTATTAAAGCTCACTAAATCAATAGCAGCGATTCACCAGGGAGGAGAGAGACTAGCCAGTTGTCTAACACCTAACCTGTAAATATCATGGGGTGTGTTTTGCTTTGCTTTTAGCTGACAGACGAGACAAGTAAAGGATTTTTTTCCTGTATGTCATTGGAGGGAGAGAGATTCCTATAGGCAACTCATACCACGTAAAAGTTAACCTTTGCCGTCAGCCTGGACAAAGATTTGTAAAAGCCAGAAATCATCTTAACGGCTCCTTTTGCCGCATATCCCTCACAGTCACAGCTCTGAGTTGTCTTGAGAGCCCGCCACTCTCACAGAAAGTGTCCCACTGCCTGACAAGCAGATATCAGACAGCATGAAAGAGACAACGTGCTCTTAGATTAAATGTTCCAAATAAAACAAGACTATTTTTATTAAATTTGACCAAAGGCCTCCCTACTTCCTAATCAGAGAGCCTGATTTGCTGACTCCCCCAGACTTCGCTGGCCTGGCTCATTACAGCCATATCGTGAGATAGAATTACATTTTCATAATGACTCAAATCTTTACCCAAGTTCTTCAGTATTTTCACAAAAAAGAAAAAAAAATAAGGAAAGAAGTTAAAAAAAAAAAATTAAAATTAAAAAAGGCAGACACCCCCCTTTCCCATTTCCCCACTCCTGTAAAATCCAGGCACCAACCCTGAGCTGTGTGTGGTCTTTTTTGCCTTTTCTTTTGGCTTCCCTCAAGACACGGCTTATTGCATTGGTCTGGATGCTGTCCTACCAGCACAGTTTGCCGGCCAAGCCCTGATCCCAACAACAAAGTCACCTTGGTAGGTGCCAAAATAAACGTCAGCCTCCAGCTACCTGTACTGACCAACGGCTGATGCTTCTGTGTGTGTCACAGACCTCAAGGGTGGAAAGGCAATGCCTTGTCCTTCCACTCCTCTGATCTGTATCAGTCCTTACAGCTGGTCTTTTATTCAGGGAGTTGCTTCAGGAGAGCTATTTTAAAATGTCCTTTATTTAGAAAAGTATGGAGTTTTCCAGTGAGAACTGGCAATGCAGTGGACACAGGCTGAAAATTGTGTATGTCTGATACACAACATGTGTGCAAGCATGGTTCGTAGCTGCAACTTCAGCTTTCTATGTAGCTTTAGCTCGTGTAGGGGTGTGTGTATCCTCATGTATAGAGTGTATGGGGTGTGTGCCTGTGGGTTTATTCCAAAGGAACGATTTTTGATGTCAGGTGTATGGCTTGCAACTGGAATAGCTCTTCTGGGAGCCAGTAAAAGGCTTTTCAATCACACAATCACTTCCACTGGATTTATAAGGTGCAGTTAAAATTAGGAGGCATTTGAAATCATGAGTGATGTGAAAGGGGAAGTTACAGGTCATGCTTAAATTGGTCAGAAAATCACAGGAGTCAAATTGGGAAGGGGTGCAGTCTGGCTGGTTGCAGGCACTGGTTGCATGCACCAAAGGGGCTGTGGAAGCCAGGGCTGGCAGGTGCATAGGAGCATTGCTTTGTTCCCCTCTGCTTTACAAGCTGCAGTGGTTGTTTTTCCAGATTCCACCCTATAAAACAGACTTGTCTCAAAGACCTGTTTCTAAGTCACTTGTAAGGCTGCTAATGACTTGCTTGGGCTCCAGAGTCTGCTCTGCTCAATATGGCTTCAATTTGGCTGCTGCTTTGGACTGTGTGAGTAGGCACACTTGACTGGATCAAGAGACTTTTCCTGCCCTGGATGCATGCCACACCTGCAAGCCGTGTTCTTCGGTTTCTACTAGAATTATTCCTTATAAAAGATGAATTTCAGTTAAAGCAAATGAATACATAGGGTCTAGAAGAGCCCAGCACTTTCTCTGGATACACTGCAGTGAATCTGTTTAAGGTTTCCACATTTCAACAAGTGAGGACAAGGCTAAACTTTGGAGATGACTCCCAAAAACTACACAGATGTTAAAGCACTAAGGACAAAAATTAAAGATAAAAAACAAATAAATAATAGTCCAAAAATCAGAACTAAAAATGGAAGGAGAAAGGAGAAGGGGAGAATGCAATGCTTTTTTTTCCCCCAAAGACTTGTGGAACAGCTGACTGAAATGTCAAAGGGAAACAGGTTTTGGAAGTTCTATTTCAGCTCTGCAAACTTGTTTCTGTGCCCTTTCCTGGTTCAACATCTGCAACCCATATTTCATCCCTGTTGGAGGACTTCGTTTCCCAAAAGCAGGGAAGGTGACACATTATGTTGAGAATACATAAGTTCAGATGTTGATTAGAGTTCACAAGGGGAACAGCTTAATGGTTTCAGATGAGTAACAAGACCTTCAGCTAATGCTGGGCCCAAGCATAATGCTGTAGAAATGAGTTCAGAAATCCTAGCACGAGTGGAAGCTGTTGTATGATTTACACTGGGTGCATGGTTTTTTCTGGTTGTTTTAAGCCTTTTTTCCTAAGGAAGCAAAGCCTATGCATCTGTGTGCAAGGATGTGTGTGTGCCAGTCTGCCTGTGCCATTCCCAGGACTTTCTGGGTCCCAGTTTGCCTCTTGTCTGCAAGAGGAGCACAGCTACCAGCAATGTTACATCTCTAAAAGCTTGGCTTCTGGTGAGACCAGGTCTCTCACTGCTGTGCTGGTGGAAGCGTGATGATGCCTCTTCTTACACACCACAGAGACATGTTTCATCCACAGAGAAAATTGTAATGGAGACTTGCATCTAAAGGGACAATGATAGAGGGCAAAATTAAATGAAGTCAGCAGTAGTGTCAACTCTCACAGAGTTGCGGTGAACAACATGTAATGGGAATTACAAGAATACAAGGAAAATAGTCAGAAGTGCACTGCTGGTATTCAGTGAAGAGAGTGGATGGAGAGCATAGGTTCCCAGGCCACCAAGATGGTTTGAAAGTTTTATTGCTGGACCCTACAAGCCCAGAAGAAAAACTGCCAGGATTTATTTTCTTCCTGCAGGGATGTGAATGAGTGAAGTCCAGAGCAGTTAACCTGGGAACACTTAAAAAAGATAAATCTGTTGAAAGTCAGTATTCCCCTAAATCAAAGAACTTGACAGAGAGATTTTTTATTAAAAAAAAAGAAAAAAGAGAGAGAAAAAAGAAGGAAGAAAAATCCATTTTGCCAAAACAGTGCAACCTTTTGTTTAAAAATATCAAGCTCTTCTTAACCTGATTTTTGCAATTCTTTTTTCCCCAGCTCAATAGAAAAAGTTAGCACTTAGATTTGTGTTTTAATTTTCTAAATTATGAAGGAAGAAATAATTTTGTATCAGGAAACCACAATAATTTTCTGGGGAATCAGTTTTCTCTCTACACTAAAACATAGAATATGATCATAATAAAATGATGTACATTTTTTCACATAAGAAAGCCCCAGATCACTTCCTGATCAGACAGAACCTACAGCTTTTCTGGTGGAGAGAAAACCTTACAATAAGTTTTTGACAGACACTGCTGGGCTTCTCTCCTGTCCCACCTTCAGCTGAGATACTGCGTCCTTCATAAGGAAGCAGTCACCCTGGCAAGTGGATGTGGTTAGCTGCAGCCATGTCATAACAAACATGGTGTGTCTCTGGGGAGCAGGAGGAAGAAGAGTTCATTTGGGAGACAGAAGACACCTGGGAAGCAAAATCCAGGAATAGCTATACTGTCTTCTCCAGGCACAAGTTCAGGCTCTCTTTTTGCTAGGCTCATTGGGTTTGTTGTTGTTATTCTTGTTAGAGAGACCAGGAAAGTCCCAGAAGGACACAGCAGAGCTGTGATCAGAGGTCAAAGCAAAAAGCAACTGTATGAGGTTCTGCAGAATAGAGAGACATTTAAAGGGATGTCCAGGTTTTCAGATGGGCACACAGGAGTTCCTGTTTTGGGATTTGCATTCTGGGAGCCTGGCCTGGCAGCCGTGCATCCTGCATGAGCTGGCGGTTTCATTTCATGACCTAAACGTGGGGTTGTCTGTATTTCTGTAGTGAAAGCTGATATTGCAAGAGAGGAAAAAACAAATCAAACAAGGGAAGTGTGTTTCATTTGACAATGGGTCTTTAGAGCCTGCATTTTTTAGAGCTAGACTCTTGGAGCATAAAAAATAAAAGAACAAACCAAGCCTGAGATATGTGCAAAATATAGCTCAAATTTAAAGGCTGTAACAGTGTGAGAAAAGTCAGATGTTAAACAATCACAGTTTTATTCCTCCCAGCAAGACAGCCTGTGCACCTGTAGCCGTTATTGTCTCTACTGTATAAAGTGAAAATGAATATCACATTGTATTGAAAATCCTCATGGAATACAATTACTCAACAGGAACTGTCCTAAATCTATCAGCTGTAACTCACTTGTAATTTTTGTGGGACTAATGCAGAGAAATGTTTCTCCATACGTGGTTTGCCCCTAACCTTTCCCCCCATTAGTATATTTCACCCACTTTTGCTTACAATAGCTAAATTACTTGTAAAAGATTAATTACCTATGGGAAGCGTCTGTCTTGGTCTATAGGAATGACATTATACTGAACATTAAATGCTGACACTGTTAAACTCTGCCGGACATGTTTTGATATAGTAACTCTGCAGACCATGAGTGAAATGAGTCCCTCACCAATTCACTACCTCATAGTTTTTCTGTCATCAGTAGACTTTGGGATATAGTCTCAGGTGATGTAGCTCAGAGCTTCATTCATGTCAGCAGAGTAGCTTATTGTGGCTTATTTCTCTGGAAGTTTTGCTAAGTTTGCAGCTGCAGATGGGAACCTTTTTCAGCAATAACCTTGACCTGAGATACAGAAGCTGCCATTTTCCAGGCAGATCCATGGGTTGGGAAACTGAGGCCTTATCAACTGAAATCAACTGCTCAAAACAAAACATGATTTCCCCGCTGTGTTGTGACTTTAGAAGGTAGAAAGTGTTTTTTTCTTTGGTGTTCAGAAACCACAAATGTGTTGGGTGGCAGTTTGGGGAGCTTCTGAAAAGTAAGAAGAAAGAACCGGGATACAGCACTGGTGGAGGGACTCTGACTTCCCCCTGCGGTGAGAATAACAGTTTTAAAAACTTAGGAGATTCAAAAATCTTCTTTCCCTCCAGCCATCCAGTTTTTATTTATCTATCTGTTGTCTTATCTTTCACTTAGAGGAGCTTTTTCAGCCTCCTGTTGATTTGCTGACCTCTACATTTTCAGTGGAGGAACAGCTTTACCTCTTTGGATTTTGGCTTGTCTCTATTGCTGTTCATGATAAGACGTACATGTGAATCACAGGCTGACTTGCACCTGAGAGTGGACACCCCACTTCCACGCCTGGTCCTATGACTCTTCCTTCAGCAGGAGCTGGAAAAAAGCATCTTCCAGGCATCCCATGTCTTTGTCAGCACTGTCAGATATGGTACATCTGACCCTCTCATCACCAGGGCACTGGTGACTGCTTTTGTTGCTTCTCTGCTTGCTTAATTTCTCCTGTTCCAAATGCTCATGTGCTGCGTGTGTGCAACATTCACTTCTGACCTCTTCTTGTGACATACTCTCCAGCTTTATCCCTTGGACCTGGTTGAAACTCCGGTACCCAGTTGGAGTGGATGTGTTTGGTTGTCTCACCACACCAGCATGGTAGACTCCATACTGCACTGCTGAGCCTGCTGACATGTCCTCATTGTGTATGACGGTTTGCAGGCTTGATTGTACTTAAAAGCAATCCCTCTGACCCTCCCCCTGAGGAGATTATGCTTGGATCTCTTGGCTACAGATGTACTTGTGAGAGCAAGGAGTCCAGGGGAGGAGAAGAGAGCATGGTACATCTTTCAAGGATCAGCATTTTCAACTGTAAAACCTTTTGTTCTGTAATCTGGGATATTTCCTAGCAGTCCACATGGAGAAGAAAAGGGGCATTGTCTGGTGAGTGGCTTCATTACTAATCTCTCCTGGTTGCATTTTAATTCATTTTAATGACTCTGCCTCCTGTCAGACCTTTCATTTGTTAAAGGGGTTTGTTAAAGAGATTAACTGCAAGGGGAATATGAACCTCAAAACACTAAGTCCCTTCCCCCAGCCCCTTTTCCCTCTCCCCCCCCCCCCCCCAAGATTAATATTACACCGAAAGGAAGAGAAAAGGTAATTTCTGTGAAACACATTACACGACTTTTAGAAAGAGAGAGAAGGAGGAGGAGCAGTGGAGCATGCTGGACTCTTTAACCCATGGAGGAACATTGATGTGATGCCTTTCCAGCTGTATTTCTCCCCATCCATGTGTCTACTGAAGCTCTGTGCAAACACACCTGCTTGTTAGGAATGCCATCTTAGGGAAACAAATCATCTGCTTCAAGTTGCTTCTACTCCTGTTTTCTAGCCAGGTGGGAGCTAGGAATAAACCCACCCCTGAAATGCAAATGTACCACAAATGCAGTTTTCTAGACTTTCAACTAAAACCCAGGCTATCAGCCAGCTGAAGCAATAGAGAACTTCTTGGTTTCCCACTTCTTGGTTTCCCAGATCAATGACTTAACCAGCAACCTCAAAGCCCTTTGTACAGTGTGGGAGGTAATAAAGTCAACAAAATCCCTATGTGAAACTGTGAGTTTATTTTCAATATTCATGGTCTCAATTTCATGAATTTACTAGAGAGATTCTCTCAACTAGCTCAAGAGACCATTTCAGTCCCTCTTGCAGTTTATAAGTTCAGGAAGCAGTTCAGATCCTTAAATCACTATGGACACTTGACCACTGGCTGTATCAGGCTTCAGAAATTCATGAGGAGGATAAAAGTATGAAGTGCCATGCGCAGCAGAATTGTGCATCCTGGTCAAGAACATGGCTTTCTACCTACATCTCTATTCCTTTAGTGTCTGATTGGTAAATGGTGCAATCTAAGTAGTGTGTATTTTGTGCAGAACATTTACACAGAAGATGCATTGCAGCCTCATTACACATTGTAATGTAAGCACAGAGTGCATTCTTTCTGTTGGCTTTGGAGGGGACTGAGCTAGGTCTGCCTGTAGGGGAAAAATAAGATGTATTTTATTTAACAAAGAAACATGCAGGATGTTTCCCTTAAGCAAAAGGGTTGGCTTAGTTTTCAGAGGGTGGAATAGGATTGCCTAGAGGAGATCAGATGCTGTGCATAATCCAACACAATTGTGGTGTTGGGAAGGAGACAAGCGCCATATTGTGATGGATAAGTGGGAAAACTGCCTGTAAGTATGAAGCAATTCTTCCACTCTTCTTGCCATTAGCAAGGACTCAATTTTAATACTGTGCAGTTTTGGTTACTGCTTTTCAGGAAAGATGTAGAACAGCTGGAACTAGCATGAATGATTGAAGACCTGACTTGGAATGAAAGATTGAAAGAAGTAAGGTTGTTTAGTCTAGAGAAGGGAAACTGAAGTGATCTATGATAGATGTCTTTGTGCACACACAGTGCTGCAAAGAAAAACGAACAACTTGTTTTGCCTGTCAATGCAGACAGGGTAAGAGTCAACAAGTTAAAACTAAAGCAAGTAGCATTAGTGACTTGAGGAAGATGTGTCCATTACCTAAGGAGATGTGTCCATCATGACTTATGGAATCACAAGCCTTAAAAACTGGAAGAGAAGCTTAGAAATGGTACAAGTATAACCATCCTGCACTGGAGTGACTTTTCCCGGTGACTTTTAGAGATTGCTGGCAGTCTTGTTTGCTATGATCCTTTGTGTTTTCATCACAGCAAGTCCATGGTGATTGATTTTCCTGCTGCTGTTCTAGCCCTAAAGGCTGAACACATTCCTGAAAATGCACATGAAATGATTGTGGATTGATTTGGGGTGAAATGGTAAATATTCAAGAAACAAATCAAAACCATAAAAATCTGATGGAGAAAAATAACAGTCTCCCCATCTATTATATTTTCTTGAAGTTTCTGGGACAAATCCATCCTGCCATCGTTCAAGAAAACTCCACACCCTCATAAAGCCAATATAATGAGCAAAACATGGTAGCTAACCCTCTGGGTCTTGTTTTAGTTTGGAAGGCACAGAAAAAAAAAGTATTGTGTAGAGGGAATGGAAATGTTGCCTGGATGCCAATTCCACAAGGGTGTGTTCTTCTAGAGCCAGGTATGTCACTCAATGAAAAGCAGTGTTCAGCTCCTGCCATGGTTTGGGGGTTAGCCAAAGAGGTTGGAGAGGGGTGGATGGAAGGAGAAAGGAGCCTGGTACTTCTTGCTGCCAACTTTCTGCTTTTTGTCCAGCTTCCCCTACACAAATGACATCTGAAATGCAAGCTGGCCCCTTTCCGTTACGGAAACCTCAAACTGAATTTAATCGTAGAGGCTTATATTCAAGTGTCCCATAAAGTGTAGCAGAGAATTGTATCATCACTGGAGCATTTTGTGGTGTGATCCAACCTCTTCAACCTGAAACCTGCCCCACCCTAGAACTTTGGACTATCCAAAGTGATTTGGACACATCTTCTATTTACTCATGTAGCCATTTATTAATTTGCATTACTTCACGGCTTTATTTCCTATAAACAGAGTAAGAACCCGTTATTTTAGATGGCAGCTAAGCAGAGACTACTTACAGCCCACAAGGCTGTAAGCTGATGTACACAGCAACAGATGAATGAATGATGGTAAACTGATGGGGAACTCAGACAAAATGTGCCTGTGATCACCCTCCAAAAAAAAGATGTACTGGCAGAGAGAGAAATCAGTTCAGCACCTTATGAAATTGGGCTTTTCTAGATTGGCTTATACAAGCAGGACATTCATGGTACAGTGTGTCTGCTGCTGGACTGGGCTGTAGTTTGACAAAAGTGGCAGTGGTCTTTCCTAGCTTGCTAGGACAATGGATCCACTGCTGCGATCAAATCAGCTTTGCAAATCTCGAATAGTGGGGCATTTTCCTTGCTTTCCCTGTTTTTTTAACATCCGTAGGATCTGAGAACACAATTTTCTTGCAACACCACTTGATCCCTATGTCATCTCACTGCTTTTTCCCCTATTATGTGCCACAAGACTTTCCCACAATAGTTTAATCTTTTGCTGCCTCAACTGAGAAATCTGTGGAAGCAGAAGGAGCACAAGACAGACCAAAGAAAACAGAAAACACAGTCAGGAATTGTTCAGCCTTGTTCCAAGATGCCCTGTCTCCCTACAGCTGAGATTCTTCTGAAATTCACTGGTACTAACTAGCATTCATCACTTCAACCCACAGCAATTTACTGGTGGCGATTTTCTGCTTCCAGCTGGTGACCTCCTGACCTCAGAGGTTAAGACAATTTTTATTCATGCTACTGAACTTGGCATCTGAATTTTAAAGTCATGCTTTTTGCTTCCCTGCCCTTCCCCCATTCCCCCATTTTTTTGCTGGTGGAGGCTTAGAGCCTGTGGAGTCTTTTCAGAAGAAATGAAGAAGTAATATGCCACCCCAAAGCATGACTGCAGAGCACAGCAAAAGGATTGCTGCATGGTAGTGCAAGCCTTATATTTTTAGGTGAGTGCTGTGTTGCTGGGAGAGAATGCACAGTGTCCAGCTCAGTTGTCTGATGTGTTAGGTATGGGTCACATTATATAGAAGAGAAATGAATGTATGTAAACACTGAGCAGGCACTAAGAAAAAGACAGAAGCATCAAGACAATAGGAATATATTTTGAATTAACTCCTTCACTGTGCTCATTCAGCCATCAGGGAACAATTAACAACAGAGGAAGCTTCGTTCTGTCATTCAGGCTCTGGGTAGCAAAACCCAGGGAGACTCAGGCACTGAGAGGAACAGGAGCTAAATATCTTTGCTGGCCTGCGACTGGGGGTTTCAGCGTTCTGTACAGGACCAGTGTTCTCTTAAAGACCTTTGAAAACACTGGGAAAAAGAAACAAAAATATTTTAATTTTTTTTCAATGAGTCATCTTCAGTTCCACCTTACCCTTTTCCACAGCTCCTCTTATGTAAGGTCTTAATCACAGAAGATAAAGTCAGAAAGAGCCTTAAGAGCTCCCACTGAGAAATAGAAGGCTGAATATATTGTTTATTTAATACCTGGTAATGAGGCTGGGGATGGCTACCTCTCAGAATATCACAGCATACGTTGTTACCATCACATCAAGAGAATATGAAGCTTCTCTTTCACCACTGCTGTCCTCTGTACTTGTACTATGTCCTTGTACTTGATTCATTGGTGTCATATTCTTTAGCATCCAGGCTTCCTATTCAGGAACGCAGCAGTGTTTCTGGAACCCAGGACGAAGGTGTTGACACTGGCTCCTTTTATTTGTGTGGATCAAAATATAGAGAACTGGGGTCTATGACAATCTCCTCCTTCTCCTGAAGTGCCTACACTACTCACCCTGCTTACCCAGGCACAAGTGGCATTTAAGGCCAACTCTTTCTGAATTTAGCCGTTAATCATGAAAACAAAAAACTGAGCAACAACAGCAACATTTACTAATTTGTTTCTCACACTAAGCAGAAGATTCCCTTTCTGCATTAAAGTGGAATCTCTGAAACTGTGAAGCTAAAATAAAAACCTCCATCTGTGCCTCCGTGTGTTCCCCTGGCCTCCCTACTCTGCTCCAGGGTAGCTGAATATCAGAACAGATCAGCACTGGCAAAAGAAATAAATGCTTCATTTTCCCACAGTGTTAGGATAGGGACCATCCAAATACTGGTTAAGTCAAGAACAACACAAACAAGAAGACAAACCCAGGTCTCTGCTGGTGAAGAAAAGTAAACTGGCCCCGGAGATACCTTCAGTTATTTTCTTACTCACTGTAGATATCTCTGACATATTCATTGCTGAAAACACTTCCTTCAGTGTGCACACGTCTGCTGGCCAATCTCAAGGAGTGAACCAGGGACTTTGGCGGCTACCAGTGTGGCTTTTCACATGGTGAAGGAAGAGCCAAGCTAGAGCTGAGACTGAAGGGTAATCAAAAGCAAAAGACCCTCACAAAGACTTCCAAACATCAGCAGTACAGTGGGCCTTTCCCAATAACTTCTTTCTCTTGTTACATTTCTGCCTTCCTTTCACTACCAGCAGGAATCCTCTGAATTTCCACTATTTTGAAAATGGCTAGCTTTGGACATGCTTTGTTACTAACTTCCATCTGGTGCTGTCATTTAAGCTAGGGCTAAATGGGTTGTCATGCGCTCAGAGATCAGCATAAATGCCCTGGCATCAAAGGTTCATAGCCACAATACACCAGGCTGCTTCTAAAAAGACTGGAGGATCAAGTCCATTGCAACGCAAATGTGGCCGATTCCCTAGCTGGTGTTTTGTTTCTGTCTGGGCTTAGAGAGAGGAGGCTGAGGACAAGAAAGGAAATGTACTGTGGGAAGATGGTCTGGCATTTTTTCTCATTCTCCCCACACACGCATTCCAGAGAGTTATACACCAGATAAGCAGCAAGCACTGTTTGGCTGGCTAACTACTACACAAGCATTATGGACCATCTGGGGACTTATAAAGCCTGCAGGATATGAGTCGAGGTTGTGTTGGAAGTAGAGGCTGATCTGGTATCCTGTGTCTAAATACCAATACAGCTGCTTGGAGCAGGAAAGGGGAACCCTCCAAAGGAGCAGCAGCAGGGGCTCTTCTTTATGGAGGATATTACTTTTGAGTAATTGAAATTGAATTGGTTGTGACCCCCCATTTGAGCCCATGAAATGAGCTTCCCCCCAACAGAAGGAGCTGGGGGGGGGGGGGGGCGGGGGAGGGGTACAGCACCAGACTCAGAAATTATTATTATTATTCCTAACATCATCATCATCATCACCATGTGTTATTATTTTGTTTCTTAAAGAGCCTCTGAAAATGTTTTTCAGTATTTTGATATGCTGGCCCTGGAAAGGAATCAGTGTGCTTCAGATGAATGGAGGCTTGAAAGACAGCATTTTGGCATAGTGTGAGGGGAGCCAGCTTGCTGGCTTCCACCACGTGCCAGTGTTACAGGGACAGGAATGCTGTGGATATGGTTTCTCATGAGCTTTTAACAGGTGAACCAGCCTGAGTGGGAGGGAGGATTCACCCCTCAAAACAAACACATATCTGAGCTTGCAGTATTTCATGAACAAGAGATATACTCAGGACTCTGGGGTGGAGGGAGTTTGATCTAAAACAAACAGGGTCTTTAGTCACGTCTGGAGACCTTGTTAAAATTCTTTCTGCTTGCAAATCCCTCTGATAGAAGGGAAGCACGCTTACCTCCAATGTGACCCCAGGCAGGGGTTTTGCCAAGGGTGAATTTGCCCCTCTGTGACTATTTTCTGATCCTAAGCACATACTGGCTTTTAAAAGGCCTTTTCTCAAAACACTAGGCTTTCTACTTTGCTCCAGCTGTTCAGCTTCATGCTGCAGCCCAGCCTCCCCCTATGGTGGCTCTTCACCAGTGTCATTCATCCAAGTGTTGCAGCCTAATACCATTTCTAAATCAAGTCAGTGCCTACAGTAGATCCCAGCAACAGTTGAGGGCTCCCTGTGCCATGGTGCTGTGTGAGAACAAGGCATAACAAATCCTTGACTTGAAGAGGCTTCAGACAAGGAGAGAAAGGAAGGGCTCCAGGGAAATGTAGGGAGGGTCCCAAGATTAAATGAATTGCCAAAGACTACTGACCCCGCAGTGTGCTGATTCTTAGCCCATACCCTTCTCCCTGCAGTAAACAGCTGTGTTATTAAGAAGTTATTTAACCAGCTAATGAAGATGACTGGCATCACAAGAAGTAGTTAAGGTTGTACAAGCAGTCTGCTTTGACTTGGGCAAGATGCTGGGTGGATCTCATAAAAACTGAAACCACTGGGGTTCAGGTGAAACTACATGACACACTGAATAACTTTCTGCTTTCTTTTGTTCTTCATGAGTGTTGAATGATTTTTTCAGCAGAGACATGTTTCAAGCTCCAGGGAAATCCTCAGCTAAGAGGAGTTAAAAAAAAAAAAAAAGATCAGTCATACATCATATAATTTCCAAATAATATTTGAAAAGTAAACGTTTCAGGGCATATGTCTTTGCAGACAGATTTCCAAACACCTAATGTGAGAGATCCAGCTAGACCCAATGCCAGTGCACTTCAGACACAGTTTCTGCAGAATGGTTTCAGATGGAGCAGAGAATTTGGTCTACTTGCTCCACCAAAATGCTTATGGGTCAAGGCTATTGTAAGTTTTTGGAAAGTACTTCAAAAGGCACTTCAGTTGAAGAAATAATTATTATATAAGTTACAGCTGAGCATTTGTAGGATAATTGCCTTTCCAGAAGTGTACCTCTGAAACACCCTGGCATTGATGTTTTCAATGAAGACTAAAACTAAATGAGATCAGCAGGAAATCCATATTCATTTAAAATTTATTTAGCTACCCCAGGATATAAAAATTAAGTCTTATACAGTCAAGGATGGGAAATCATTATAATAGGAGAAATATGGGCTCCATGAAGGTAAGTGAACGGGTTTGTGTTGGCAACTAAGGGCTTTTCAGGAGAAAATCAGTCCAGATCTTGTCTTTATTTGCAACTTCCACGTTCAAATAAAGATTATTATTCTATATAAACTAATTTAAAAGAGTTTCTGCAACCCATTTGGTAGAGCAACACAAATAAAAGAGGAGTTACTCAAAAGCTGGAAAAATTGGAGTGTATCATACAAAATTAGAAAACAAGTATAAAGCAAACAACAAAAGATATTGTTCATGTTAAATTGCCAAGCTGTGGAATTCCTTGCTGCATGATGCTCTGTGCTAAAGATATTTCTTTAATCTCTTCAACTGGTTTTTCAATCCATTGAGAGCTGTTCAGTATGAAAGGACCAAAAATGGCTCATGAAGTCCAAAAGCCTGAAATGTCAGGAGCCTGGGGTAGTGTTCTGGAAAGGTATCAGTACATGCTTGCTCTCTTCTTGTGACTCTTATTGGATTTCTTCATGACTCATGGCTTTCTGGAGGGCAACCCACAGCTGGCACTGGACAGCTCCAGCCATTTCCACAAATCCTGCACAAAGGAAATGCTCCTTTAGGATCTGTACATAGGTGCTATCCTCAACTCTGATTTCTCCACCTCACCTGTGTTTCCTCTTGCTTACGTTTTACTTTCTTCAGAGTTGTTGTAAGGGGACAGGTTCAACAGAGAATCATCAAATAGAGCCACATGGGCCAGGATGCCAACAACTGCTTCTCCTTAGTGTAGTGGAGGTCAAGAACATGCCCTTAACACCTATAAACAGCACATGGTGGGTGAAAAGGTGTCAGACCTCCATCAGCACTGGTCCCAGGATAGCCACGTGTACTGAAGAAGTCAAGGTTTCAGGGTGTGTAGAGAAGATGATCTGGAGTGGTGCCAGGTAGGTGCAGCTGTCACAGGATCTTAACAATCTTCATAATATTTTTGTGCAACCGGAGCATCCTCAAATCAAAACTTTGTTTCATTCCTTTACCTGGTGATAGGGAGCAAGAGCTCTGCTTGGAGGTTTTGTTTAGATGGCGATCCTTTAACCAAACTTTGGGGGCTGGTGTGTTCCCAGTAAGGCAAAGATCTCTCTTGGTGAACTCATTTTCCTCCAGAGAGAATCGCTGCCCTTGTCTGGATGGAAGGGCTGGGGATTAAGGGAGTTTATGGAGGATGAGGGTGAGAAGGCAGTGTAATCGCTGTTCCACAGATGGGGAAAAGCTCTTGGCTCCAGATGGATTCCCCAGAGAATCAGATAAGCCAGTTAGCAAACTTGTTGGTTCTCCATCAGTTTAAATTGCTTTGCAGCTGGGTGGTTCTTCCAGGGACTTTGGAAAGGCAAACTGTGGGGATAAGTCGATGCCATAAGTTCAACAAGGGTGGAAGATCTGCTCCTGACACATGGTTGTGGCTTGCTCCCAGAAAGAAATGCAAGGACTGATAATATTTATTAGCCAGGGGAGAGTATGGGGGAGGTGTTGTCTGTTCGTAGGTAGCAGAACAACAGCTTGGGAGTGTTTCTCAGGAGCTGCTCTGCAAGCAGGTGGTGAAATACCCTCTTAGCTCAAGTTGCAGAGGAATCTGGTGTTTTGAGATGGAGGCAGGCTAACTAACAGTTATGAATACTTCCTTCTGGGCAGCAGATTTCACACACCGGTGTCAGCAGTAGCTGCTGTTTCTAGCTGTTTCTAATTTCAGACTCAGACAGACCCAGAAGAGTACTTCTTTAACCTTGGTCTGTCTTTAGGCAGAAATACTGCAAGGAAGAGCAGAGTTTGATGAGCAACATGAAAGAAGCAGGCAGGTATGGTTGTGCCCCGGGCCAGGAGCATGCACACCACACCATGTCCATTACAGGTACTACAGGTACTCCATGTGATTTCTCTTGGTCTTGAAATGTCACATAACAGCATCACAAGCAAGCCCCTGAATTTAAAGGATGCTACCTCATTCCTATATTCAACAAGCAAAATGTTATTTGGAAGCAGAAACTCTGAGAAAACTTGAAGACTCCGAAGTTTAGGGTCAGTAAGTGGCTTTTTTAGACTAAACAAGCAAAGGAAAGACAGACTGATAAACAGCCCATCAAAAGGAAAGCTGACAGCTTTGTATTCAGTTTTCTGTCCCTGTGAAACATGTCAACCTGCTGACATGATGTTTTCTCTCATTTTGATATTGGGAAAAGCCATTGTTCTACTGGGTGTTGCACTTGCTAATGTCATGATGGGAGTTTAGTAACATCACGTTGATTTCCCCCCGACTCACTATTTTTCTTTTAACCTTTCTGCAGCCTTAAAAAGGAAACATAAAAAGTGCTGTTTCTTATGCTTGAACAATCACTTTCAAATGCCAGATCTCAGTCCAGAGCCTCCTGGAAAGGAGTCAAGCTCTAAGGAGTCTGTTTTCATATATTTTCTCTTATCAGTCCCCATCACAGATTGGGGTTTGCGGTTTTACAGCTGATGGCAGGTTGCCTGCATATCTCAGGGCTGAAATGCAAAAATAAGCCAAGCATGAAGACAGTATCAGCTTGACGCTACATGCCTTTCTAGGGCTATTAGATAAGAGATACTGTTTTACAGAGCAAACCTGTTACCTCAACAAAACAAAGCTGCTTTTAACTGTGGCTTGCTCTAGCTTTCCTCTTATACAAATCTGCAAAGTATGTGAGTCAAAGAAATGGACAGCCAGATCATCAGCTCTATACCACTGACCCCAGTGCAGCAGGAGCAAACTGAAAAGCCTCATCTAGAGCTGACACACACTTAGATGACCGCAACATGTATCATCTGAAGGACTCAGCCTGCAAATCGGCCTTCATTCGATCTTAAGCTGGAAGACCTTTTAATAGTGCAGCATTTCTAGAGGATGCTCTTGATGCCATACACAGTGGCATACACAGGGCTCTCTGTGGGAGGAGTATACACAGGGGTCCTTGTTCCTTGATGATCCAAACTGAGAACTTCGTTGCTCCCTTCTGACCCATGTGCTTGGTTTCCTTCCTGTAGAAATGACGGCACTGGCATTGCAGTAAGGACTGATGCACATACAAATCTCTCTCCAAACCACACGGTACAGATTTGCCTGGGCACGCTTTTGCAGGCCCCAGTTTAAATATAGCTTGAGTACACTTCAGCTCTGAACTATCCTTTTAGAAAATCCCTCTCTCTCCTCCTCAAATCATTCACTCTAGACAACATGGAGACCTCCAAAATGTAATATAAGCCTTTTTTGTGCATTTAGTGTTCTTATATATTACCTGTTTGGTAAATTAAGTTTTTTTCTTTACCACAGTTAGCTACTGTTTAAGAAGTTTTCATATCCCACTAGACCACAAGAGGTTTTCTTAGTCCTGGGTGAGCCCATTTCTGTGGGAAAAAATTGATTCTATATTCTTTTGGATCCCCCAACCCCTGCACAAGAAAGATGAGCTCTGAGGCTGTAAATATGGACCCTGTATATCCAGGGGAAAGGTAGTGGGTGACCAGTCATAAAACCTTCTTCTGAAAGGTGAGTTCACTGGAGTGGTATTTGCTGAAGAATCAAGTTGACTTCCTACCTATCCCATCCTCTCATTCCATTCTTTACATCTGATGATGGTATACGTGCTGCTTCAGTTGCTCAAGCATAACAAGAGCCTTCTCTTAAAACGTGTTGTGGTCAGACCTCTTTCTTAGGATTTAACAGCTCATACTTGTATTTATCATCTGAGAATTTTGACATGAGCTGAACTTAGAAAACCTTACCCAATGCACTCTTACACCACATCAAAACCATCTGCAGAGAGAGATAAACTTTATAGATTAAGACTGACTGATATGAACAAAAGTTCTTGGAAGACAAGTCAAGTGATTTGGCAAAGCAGGCAATGAGTTAAAACAGACATTCAGCCCTGAGTCTCTTGACCTTGTGTGGAGTGACGCTGTTGGATGCTGAACATCTGAACTGATTCTAGGAAAGAACATGGGTACTACGCTTGATCCTGAGTTTGGCTTATAATGTAAAAAGTGTCTTAAGAGTTTAAACGCTTAAGATGGCACGACTCTGGTGTACTAAGCTCTCAGCTCCTCCATCAGAGTTAGGGTGGTTTAAGAATTTAGTGTCTTAAAAGCAGCATGATCTGCTAAACTGCTTTTAAGATTTAGGAGGACTTAATTCTTTAGACCAGTTTAATATCTTAAAGTGGCTGAGCCACTTTTGCTGGCTTAAAAAGTTAGCAGAGTTGAGGCTAGGTGACATTGGAGGGACACTGTTGTGCAGAAGATTGGATCAGACCAGTGCAGTGCAGCCTTCTGGCTTCTCGGTCTCTGAATTTGCTGTATGTTTTTCAAGGTCATTGCTCAAACAATTCCAAGCAGTTGGCAAATAGAGACTGGGACTGTTTGCCAGTCAAATTTAGTTCAAGTATTCTTTGAGTCAATATCCAGCCATTGTGTTACTTATTTGCTCTTCTAATCTTCCAAATCCTCCATAAAACCTATATATTTTTGCTCTGCCCTCCTCTTCTTACATTTCAATGACAACATGTCTGCTATTTTTGGAGCTCCTTGAAAATCCATGCCAAGTTTTCGATTGATGCCATGTTTGTCTCCCACCCTTATGCCTTCCTGCAGGAGATACTGCCCTTTTTCACTCGCCTTCCCACTCTGAGAACATGATACCAGCTTTTAGATCTGGTGCCTGGCAATAAAAAAGTGGTGTGGGTAAAACGGGAGCATCTCAAAGTATCTTTCAGAGTTTTTCACTCTGTGCCTGTCTGTCAGATTGTTTGCATGTGCCTCCTGCTGAAATCAGGGTGACCCAGGGTACTCCTGGTGCATTTGAACATGAGGTTCTCTCCAGGGGTGATTGACACCAGTGTTTCAGATAGAAGGTCATGGAATCCTAAGCAGACAGCTGTTGGATGGTCTGCCTCTGTACTGGGAAAATTCTCAACTGCTTGTAACTAGGCAATGGCTTAAAATTCATCCCAGTCGTCCTGTGGCAATGAGTCCCACTGTCACATGAGAACAAAACATTCATTTCTTTTCATTAAATGGAATTTGTCACTTTTCTGTTCTCCTGGCTGAGCCTTCCCTTATCACTGGAAAGAGAGACAAATTGTTTCTTCTAGATTTGTCCCTGCTTTTGGAAAGTATTGCTTTAAATAAGCTTTTCTTTGTGATAAACAGCCCTGTTCTCTTGACTTTCTTTTTGCGCGACCTCTCTGAGACCCAGATGTGCTCAGCATTTCTGAACCTGATAACTAGACCAGGGAATAGAGGCTCAACGTTAGGTACTTTATCTTGGAAATCTAGGACACAATTCTACTGTCCTGAAGATCTCTTAAATGTAATGTAACTATATTTATCATCAAATTTATATTTCAGGTAACTCTAGTTCCTCTGTCTTGGTACCTAGAGTAGACGTATGTACCCAATAATGCATACATCTCTGTGCATAGATGCATACATCTCAGTGATGTGGTGTTATTTACCCTTAAACCACCTAAAATTAGACGCCACCTTTTTTAGCAAGTCAGTGGAAAGCAGTGTTTCAGTTTCTTTCTCTAGGTAGGATGAATTGCTTCCAGAGGTGCTTAGCCTAGGGTAGAGCCTGATTAGTAGTTGCTAAGCTAGGGAAGAAGAAACCTATCTTATAGGTGCTCTGGCTCTGGTGAAATTAAATACAGGACCTTCTGTTGGCCAGTTCTGTGATATGTTCCAGTTCAGGAAGTAGGTTACTTAGGATGATCCTTAAGGTTGCATAAGCCCCTATACCCAGAGATCTGGTGTAAAGCTTTACCTGGGCCAAGATTAAGGAAAAAACCCCTGGTAAAACAGTTTAAAATGTCTCTCCAATGCTTGTTGCTTACTTTTCACTGGGGGTTGTTTATCAGCTCTGAAGAAAGGCAGAATAAGCTGTCAGGATCAGTCAACTGTGTATCCTCGCACTGTCCCAGGCTATGGTCATGGTCCCTGAATCCATTGTCACATGCTTTCCTCTGCCCTGAACACACTGACAAATTGTCCAAATTGTAACGCTTTAAAGAAGGGCCAACCACCGGATCTTCTTTCAGGGAAAACAAAACAAACTCTTGCTTTTTTGTTTTATTATAATCAGAGGCTCCCTTTTTAATCATTCCAGTTTCTAGTCGCATGGAACGTGAACTGTCTAAGAGAGCCTGAGGAGAGAGAGAGAGAGGAAGAAGTGGAGCTTAGACAAAAAGCTTCCTCACTGAGGACAGGAAAGCTCCACAGCAAGGCAATGAACAGGGACCTTTTGCCTCAAGGTCAGGGTTTCAAATGCATCTATTAGCTGTTTTGGGAGGTTGTTCCCTTAGACTGAGAAGAATATGGGACAGATGACATCTGCCCTTAGACTCCAGCTGAGTCCAATCTCTACTTTTTGGTCCATTTACCTACACTGAGATCCTGTAACACAGTTCAGGCTTTGAGTCATCATTTATATAAAACCTCACAGTTTGCCACTGCTGGGTGATTTGTCTGTGGAGACTAACACAGATTTTAACATTACCTGTGAGAAGAGGGGATAGGGAACAACATGCAGATCTCAGAGCAAACTCCAGGCTTGGAATCTGCAAATCTGCTTTCCTTCGTATTTCCCAAATACAAATAATTATTTCCCTTATCCTCAGACATAATCAAATCCTGGGGTCAAAACCTGGCTGCTCATGAGTCAGCTTTTCTGGAATGCCTCTGGAATTTCACACATTCCTCTTAAAGGCTGAGCAAGCTTTGCAACCATGGTGGACTTAAAGGTTTCCTCAGGATGGAAGGCCCTCTCCAGAACTTCATTAATGTGTGTGAGAGATAAGTCTGCAGTAGATACTTGTCTTTTGTAGCATGATCTTTGTAAAGAATGAGATCTAATGAAAACAATAGTGAAAGCTCTCCCAGAGAGCAGAAAGTGTAGAAAAAGCTCATTTTGATGCTTTTTCCTACTTGAAAATCACTATTTTATACATGTGTCTATACGCTTAAACCCTCCCTTGTTCTAGTGTTCACCTTTTGTTCTCTACATCATAGAATCATAGAATCATTCCCCTGGGGTTGAAAGATGACTCTTGTTTCCTTATGCAGGGTCCCAAATCCATGCAAATCACTGCATGAGACCAAAGACTTCTACCACGCCAGCACAGGACCTCACTTGAACAATGCCTCAGGTCTCTTCTCTGTGAGCCAAGGAGCTCATCCTTAGCCATATTTAGCAGCTACCAGGAAAGCTTTACATGCAATTTCTCTCTTTACAGACTCCCATCTGGCCTCCGTGCGTGAAAAAATGTTTGTGAAGCTTCCTCCAACCTGATCAGCCATGCTGGTGTACAGTCCCTTCCCTCTAGTCACATATGCAAAAATCCCTTTCTTTCCATAAATGTACAAAACAACTTTGCCCTAGCATAGCTAGGGTGGTAATGGACACCAAGGCAGAAGACTTTTCAGGCGGGTGATCTGCAAGACTTCTTTCTCGCTAGTTTATCTGGCCCTGTGCTCAATATGGGATGTAATATTTCATGTTCATTTGTGCTGGGACCAGGGATGTCATCCCATGGCTCCAAATGATGGTAAACTCACCTTGTCCCTTGGGGTGCAGCTCTCCCAGCACTACATTACTCTTCTGCGCAGAAACATGCAGTGTATTTCTTCTGTGGGCTTTGCTGATTTCCAAATTCCATCCTGTGGAGTTTCTCATGCCTTTGGCTGCTAGATCAAAGACCTGTTTTATATCAAGAGATTCTCACTTTGTAAGTCCCCTAATCACTTATCAATGTGCTAGCCATCTCACAAATTGATCTCCTTTCCTCTCTCACTGGTAAGCGTGTTTGCCAGTCTATAAATCTTCCTGGCAGCTCTTCTTTGAGCTTTCTCCATATTCAATTTTTAAAGTGCCAGCTCCATAACTGGACACAGGACTTCATTCTTATGTGTTTGCCAGCAGCTGTTTTCACAAACTTGCTTGTAAATACATCTACCTTATCTTTATTTCTGCCAGTTCTGGGTGACAAAAGAGAAAATGAGGAGAAAAGTTGTAGTGTATGATGTTGTTTCTTTTCACTATGTGATCCTAATGTGAAGAAATCTTTCATGGTATTCTGGAGATGACCCAGTGACTCTTGTAACACCAAGCTGCAGTTACCATCTTATCTCCATGAGATTTAACAGCAGTAATCCAGAAAGAATCTGGCTTCGGATATCCAGAAAGAAGCATCAGCCCCACCTATTTCTCTCACCCTGGCAAAAAGAAAGATTGACCACAGCTTGGGTGAAAGGCCATGCTTTCAGTTCCTCTGTAATGATTTTCATCATCAGACACCTTTTTTAGCCCACATGACCTGGGGAAAGGCTCAATTGATGTCTGTGATGTTGATGTACCATACCCTTGTCAGAGATGCATTTGCCAAGTCGCTGCATGGGCTCATGCCCACCTTTGCTCTGGAGATTGCTATGGGGAACCATGATAGATTAGGCCTGCTTCTCCTCTAGTCTCTGGGGAAAGAGTTGCTTCACTCACCAGAGTACTTTAAGAGAAGATATTAAAAAAAACCCCAGCAAGCTAATATGGTCAGGCTAGGCTGAGGACAGCAGTCAAGTCTCACACACGGCAGGGAGGAGGCTATTTCCCTTAGAATGAGTTTTGGTTTTTTTTTTAATTTAAAAAGAAAAGAGAATTGTAAATGTTTCTAGTAGTCTCCGTTTCTCTCTCTCTCTCTCATATGTATACCTATCTACATGTATATCTATGTATTTGAAAAACGTAACCCACAACTTTTGGTTTAAATTTGATCTGACAATATCCCTTTAACATGAAACTCTAAAGCTGTAACTGATACCCCAGTTGGACATTATCACAGATTATTTCCTGTCTGTGTTTTGACTGTCCTGGTCGAATGGCTTCCAAACCTAACACAGAGTCAATGAAGAGAAACAACCCTCAGCTACTATTATTCCTGTTACTCATTCTACCAAAATACTAAAAATAATGAAACCACAGCCTGAACAGTAAAGGTCTTTTAAAAGCCCTTCCTAAGCTGGGCCTTGATGTATCTTGCATATCTTAGGGAAAAAAATAAAGCTGGTAGGTTGGACAAGGGAATTACCAGTGATGCTCCTTGGCTGGGCTTGTATCCACACTGTTCATAAAGCACTGCCTCGGGCACATAAACACAAAGAGTATTCTGCTGCCAAGTGACAGAAA
>JBCJKH010049089.1:0-14155 GCA_039877255.1 Loriculus beryllinus
GCATGCCCAGTGGTCCCATGCCCACAGCTGCCAGGAGAGAGGCCCACCTGGTCATGGTCATGAGCTTGCTGCCACGTGCTTGGCTTGGATGACTTGGATGCTTTGCAGCTGACAGGGGCAGGAGGTGATGAACAGAGGTCCTAGTTGACCTCCTCCTGTTCTGCACTGGACCAAAGGTGTCAACATGGGAGCATCATTTGGTGGTGTCTGAAGGAAGCTGGTTGCTGACATGAGCTGCTGTTCCAAGCAGTTGCTTTCCCCCATCCACCCCAAACCCTCAGAACACCAGGACAGACCCATCTATGTCTTGATTTCTGCCTGTGAGGAACAGGGAAAATGAAGCTTTGAAGACTTTGGCCCACCAGGGCTTGGCAGTTTACAGCCATACAGCTCAAATCTCAGGAAGCTTTCTGCCTTATGGCCTGTTTACTTCTGCAGTAGCAGAATAGCTAGAAGCACAAGGCATTTAGATATGGGGGGTAGGAAGCAGAGCTACCAGTAGCTGATGGGACCAGAAAGCAGCTTGGTGTGCTCTGCATTGAATGGAGGAGGAGGGAGAACCTCCTGATGCTTCAGGTGCCTCTGAACATGGTCACCAAGACCTTTCAAGACAGGATCCAGCATATTTTGCATCACAGCAGCATGATGGTAAGACTTTTGATTGCTTCACTGCTATGGGCATGGGCAGAAGGGTGGCAAAACCTAAGCCAGCGTTTACTTTTACTAGTTCTTCTGTTTCACAGAAATGTTGTGGGCTCATGCTCCTGCTGGAAATGGTGGCACGACAATACATGTGTCAGAGCATGGCAGTCTCTTCCCCACCTCTTCCCACTGCTGAAATCTTTGTGCTCCCCACTAAAACCAGAACTGTGCAAGCCAATTCTGTACCTCTGTAGCCTTCCCACAAAGTTCCAACCCATGTGACTGCTCAGTTGACTGATCAAAATGTCATCTGTGATCTTCAGGGCAGTGGTGCACCTTCTTCAGGGCTTTAAATTTCTTTCATTAGATATAACTAGATGCAGCCAAAAATTTAAGCCTAAAATTCAGAGCAGTTTTCTGGATTGCTGTAGTCCAAAGTGAGAGTTACACGATCAAGGAGCAGTTCTTCTCATCTAAGGCAAGTTATTTTAGTAAGGGAGAGATTGGCTTATGGTCTCCAGTGACTGCAGAGGAAGTATGGATGACAGGGTCAAACTATCACCTAAGTTTCAGCCTGATAAATCAGGGTGATGAACTTCACCATCACCTCTAGCCGGAACCAGCCTTTACGTATAATTTCTGTTTACTTTTAGAGAAACCTGTGCATAGTGAGCATGATAGGACTGCTACTGTAAGCAATGGAAAGACAAGAGATTAGGTCCAAACCACCTGGGAATAGCCTACAGAAATGATGGCATTGAACTACTGCCAGTGATTTTTAGCAAACAAATTCCACAGTATATGTGACAGCAAAATATAAAAATGAGGAAAAAAATTGTTCTTCTTGTTTATTTTCCTCCTAATTTTTAAGAGAGGTACAGTTTAAACCTGGATCTACCCTTCTGTCTGCATGACTTCATGCAGGAGTGTTTGGTTCTGCCTTGGATTACTGCTTTCTGCTCATACACAAAAGACAGGCACGTAAGCATGTCTCAGAGAGCAAGCTGAAGCTGTGTTTTTCTTTCTGTGTGAACAAGTCCACCATCTTGCTGCTATGAAGCAGAGAAAAGCAGTAAAACCTGGGCTGCTTGAGCCCTGAGCAGCATGAGGGACCAGCTTGCATCCGGCCACTACCCTCTCCTTCCAGCTGGCTGCTGCCTGGGCTGCACTACCTATTCACTCCTGAATGAGGCAGAGGGTTTTGTTTGCTTTCCTGCTGTTTTACTGAGTAGTCATCCCAAATCTATTTTTCCTAGTTTCTCTCTTCAACACCAATTCTTAATTCTCTGCACTATCAATCATGAAATACCACATGGAAGTCAGTACTGTGCCGTGAAAAACAGGCAACTCAGATGGCTTTTGGAAACTGGATATTCGAATGACTATTGCTGAGCCAAAGGGTTACGAGGAATGCCAAGTGAAGGATCTCTCGCAGAGACCCACTGGAAGCATGGTAGAAAATAGAAAATGTAGAGCTGCTGCAGGGACTTGCCCATTCTGCTTGGTGCAAACATCTCACATCAAACAAAGCAGCAGCTTCTAAAGCCCACTGAAAGGAAAGAAGCTTACCAGTGGGAATGAATGCCCCTCGTATCTTTTGAAATGAGTCCATGCTCCTGAACATGCAATTATGAACATCCCTCAACAAGCCAGCATCTCTGACAGTGACAGGTAGTAGTAATCCCAAAACAAGGAGCAAGGAAGCAAAAAGCTGGAAAAAGCAGCTCCTCTCTTACTCCTCAGTTCAGGAAGCGTCGCTTCTAATTTGACATTTTGTGCTCAACACCCAGAGTGATGTGATTCAAACTACTTCAGATCCAGTCACTGCTTCTTTAGTGACAAAACGATCTCACTCAGATCTCTGATGCAGGGAGCTGAGGCATACAAAAACCAACTACAGAAATAAGAGCTGTTTCTTGGAGTGCTCAGCAGACACCTAGTAACTAGGTGTGTTTGTGGTTCACAGTAACATTGTGAGCTAGTGCAGGGCTTTGGAAGGAAAGGTAATAATAGCCTTTAGTGGCTCATTGTGGCTAATAAAACATAAAGGAAGTAACAAACAGCTTTGTGAGCTCATCTCTCTGTGTCATCACACACTCAGACGAGGTAGCAGAGGCTTGGTTAACACTATTGCATACCCTGCCAAATCACTGAATCCCTTTGTGTTCCTAACAATAATCCATCTAAGAGCTGATGCTGATGTTTACCATTTTACAGTATAAGAAACACGAAGTATTACAGTGGTTACAAATCACACTACTGGCTTTGTACTTTGCTTCCAGGTGACCAACAACATTAACTGCATACATAAATACCTTGTCACTGCTGCCTCACATGGCTTCCCCATGAACAAATACAGTAGTTGTCTTAGGATTTTAAGTGATCCCAGAGGCGAGGAGATATAGTATATATCAGTATGTAAGAAAGGAATGTCTGAGACAATCCCACTATTCCCTTGGCATTGCTACACGCTACAATCTGGAGATGTTTCTGTGTTTAAACTGGGATCTCAGATCCTGGCAGACTGCAGAGTGACAGATGAGAGATTAATACCTGTCATGCCAGGAAACAGCTTTAAGATTTCACAACACCACATGTCCTCTACAAAGAATGAGAGAAAGGCTACCAATACCATTTAAATCACTCAATACCACTCTGAAAAGGCATCCGTTTAGTTAATACATATTCTAGGAGAATAAGCATGATGTAAAACTATTCCAACCAACCTATAAATCAACACCCATTAAAGCAAGTTACTACATAGTTCTTCCTCAGTAAGTTATGGGTTAAATGTGTCCAATACTACAAAATACTTTCACAATTACAAATTACATGCTTTGTACATTTACATTTTTCTGTATAGTGGACCAAATATAGCACGTAAGTGCTTGGAAGTGCTGCCATAATCGTTGCTGCTTTCTCTTGGAGCGAGGGCTGAGTTTGGGTCAGTTATCTCCATACAATAGTTTCCTTTAATGAGAAAGACATGACCCACATTTCAGATGAAATTAGTAAGCTGAAAATTCTCAGGGTTGTTGCCATAGCTACTTGAAACCTCCTGTTAAAAAAAGGTAGTAAGAGAGGAGGAGGAAAAAGTAGGAGAGAGCAGTGTCATGGTCAGGGTTAGACCATGTGATAGAGAGAGGCAATGATCTTGAAGAAGCAAGACTTCAGTGATAACACACAGAGCAGGTTATCCAGGAAGCCAGTATTTTTGCCTTGTAGTTAGGGTTGATTCTATAGACATTATTTTTAAGTTGTTGCCACAGTGACTGAACACAATGCACTGGCAGCTATTGTATCAGCTAAAGCAGAAAGGTATCTGGTAGGGAGAGAAAGATTTCCCCACAATTCATTAATAAAGCAATGACCTCATTTTAGAACATTAGAGTGCTTGTTTTTCCACTTCATAAATAGTGAAGCTTGCAGCAACCATATTTAATCAGAATAAACATTTTTGCATCTGAATAAGTTAACAGCAGAAATACTCCAGCTTTATGTAAGCACAACTGTAGACATACTACATTAGATAGCACTGTTGCCCAATTGCAGACAGGATCAAAATACCCAGCGAGATACAGGCTGAAAAACAAAAAAAGACAGCTGGTGACTGTGCTTGTAACTCTTTCCTGTTACCATTTTATAATGTTGGTAGCCTGTCATTTTAGCTCAGGGAAGGCACTGGACTAGTTTGGAAAATTGCTCTGTCCTGAGACTGTATTTTATAAACACTTCTATATCAAAATCTGTCTGTTTCAGGGAGCAAAGGACTCCTTTCTTGCTGCCTTCTCTCAATCTGTAAATATATTGAGCCTTTTTTTTGTCCCTTCCCCCCTCCAGTTCTCTGTATTTGTGTCCTTGTTCAGATAGCATCATTGTGCTTTGTAGGGAGAACAGAAGATAACTCACAATGCTATGGAGAACTATGTTTTACTAAGAATGCGTTTTCTCTGAGAACTGTGAGGCTGCATGTGCAGTACTGTGGCTAAGAGTTTTCTGCTGGTTTTAGAGTACACAAAACTCACACAAGTTATAGAGGCAAAATTGAAAAAAGTATATATATACATAGCAGCATGACTTAAATGATTATATAGCATAAGAGCTGTGGGAAGTTGAACAAAATTCACTATAGGCAGCTGTTGTTATCCTCATTAAAGAAACCTTGTGAGTTACCTCTTCTGACCCCACAATTACAATTATTGCTTTATGTCTGTTTTTTACAGTGCTACCAAATGACCTCCACATTTGACTCAAATCAGCAAGCTTCCAGCTCATGGGCACACAGAAGCATTTTTGTCACTGTACAACCTGATGGGCTGTGAGACATCCATCCCCAGGCCTGAGTTCTCCATCCCAGGCTATGGCTTTGTCCCTTCAAGTCCCATGAAGGATGCTTTGCTCCATCCATTCCCTTTTTTTTTTGTAGAAGCCTGTATGGATTGCAGGAAACATCACAGGTTTGAAACCTCAAAGCAAGTTAGAGCCCGCTTTCCACCTACAATTCACTCTTGTACTTACCCAGTATGAAAGAACTTGAGCCTTGTCATAGTGAATGGATAGAAAGATATGGAAGAAAAAGGTAGAAAGAAATACATAAGAAACTATTGTGCAGACAAATACCAGGAAAATGAGGAAATAAACTCTTGTAAACAGTATTCCTTAGGTGGGGAAGTTAAGAAAATCAACAGCTAATGAATAGAGATAAGAGCACCACATAGGGTTAGAATATTACATGTATTGCAAGCTTTACCCAAGAACAGGCCAAACCACCACATTTCATACCTTTGAAGTTTAACGCTCCTAGAGGTTTTTTTCTCCAGAAATAAGAGAACAAGTTGGCAAGATAATCAGTTATCCTTATCTGCTTGCATCTCACTCATTTATACACAAGTTTAACACTTCTTATATTCTATGAGATGGGGATGGAAAGATGACTACTTTTGTCACAAGACAGCAGTATTGAAAGAACAGCTCAATGCACCAACTTCTCTAAAGCAACAAGTAGCAGTCAGTACTAAGTTTTACCTATACAGCAGAGCATGCCCTATAAGCCTCATGTATGCCCATTACAAAATTCAGCCACTGTGCAATTTGGATCACAATATCAGTCTACAATTAAAGCAAGTCTTTTAATTTGCTATCTTATTTCTAGAAGACAATATGCAATACTTACTTATCACAATGAGAGCCCTGAATTCAACCTTGACTATCACAGCAGGAACACTCAGTCATGTACCCACACCCTCTTTTTCTGGGGGTGGCAGGGAAGTGCTAGGTGTTAAGATCCAGAGGACACCTGCCTAAACATAGTATATACAAAGGATAATAACTTACTTTTCCAGCCTGTTTACACTTAATGCTGTTACAGTAATAAACTGATACCCCATACTGAAATTTCAGTTCAGGATCTAGTATCACAATATGACAAAGCTTTTCAAAATGTTGAAAGGGTTTATTGCCATTTGGAACATGTTTATTGTTCAAAAACACTGAACTGAAATAAAATCCATCACATACATTCTGTTATCTATATCTTTACAGCAATGTAATTTTCAGGCAGGTCATGCAGGGAAGCCACTCTCTCAACAACATCAAGAACTACTGAAAGGCACCTTGTGTCTTTCAGATCTTACACTCCAAACAAGTTAAGTTTTTGCCTGTGTAAGGATTAGATACATCTAGAACTCAAATAGTAGGAAAAAATAAAATCTACTTCGAACTTCTTAAAGAACAGTATCAGACCTTGTTGCCTTCATTCATTCAGTGCTATGCTTTTGCTCTTCCAAGTCCTCTTCAAATAATGTGCGACTTAAAAATGGGTATTAATGAAGTCTCTTTACTGAGACAAGGCATGCAGTAAGGGAAGAAGGATAGCCAGTAACTTCCAGGCCGCCTAACTACACATTTGTTCTTGTAGATTAGCAAGCCACTGCTTAAGTTAAAAAAAAGAGACAAAATAGGAATGAATGCACCCAAGTTAAATGGCTTTTAAGAATGTTAATACCATGATACAACCTACAATTACTAAGCCATCATACACTGCTTTTGTAGACTGTTAAGATAAAAAAAAGTTGATTTTCAAATATTGCTTGTTATTCAGATGTCTAACTTTTTATTCAAAGGGTAGTTATTAAGGACCTGTAAGGCAGTAAAACTTCAAATGCAATGGTTTACATTGCTGAATATTACTCTCAAAAAAGGCAAGATAAAAAAAAATTAGAAGGATTTTTGGTGGGGTCATTCATAATCGGTGTTTGTTTTAACCCCGTTGTAATTGTGACAGCAACTGTAGATGGCAAGTCTTCCCTGGTTGTAATTCAGGATAAGCACATTCCATGGCTTACTTCAAGTTAGATATTTAGTTCTTTTTCTCAAACCTGCCAAGAGAAGATAAAGTTTTGTAAGAGTGAATATTCAACTAGAATTGCTATAGAGTCTGGACTTAAAACAGAACTTTGGCAATGAAAGACATTTGGACAGTTATTTATGGAAAAGCATGTTCATCTGCAGTTTTGCTCACTTTTTAATTTACAGTTCAGGAGGCTTCATCCTCCCATTACTCCCCATAGATTTCTTGGAGCCAAAGTAAAAAGAGCCAGAATCCTGACTCATGAGCACTGCCTAAGCCAGTGTCTGCACTACTTGCTAGGCAATGAGGGTGTGAGACTGCTTGCAGGCTGGTCCCCAGTCACACTCAGTTGTATCTACCCGATGTATAGAACAGTCAGCTTAAAGAGGTTTTCCTTAACTTCTGTTTCAGGTTTACAACCCCTTCCAGTGCTTCCATCTCAAAAATCAGTTACTGAGACAGACACATGCAGACTAATCAACATTATACATAAAACAAGCCCCAGAATAGCCAGCAGCTGCATAAGTTGTACCTGCATCCATGAACATAAGGGTTTTCAGTCTTTTCTGTGTATCCCTCAGAAGTCTCAAAGGCAGTGCAAGGCAACAAGTCATAATTAGCCTACTGACAACAAGCTTGTTAATAAGCTTTCAAAAGGTATTGATGTTACACAAGTTCAGAAGCCATGCAAGGGCTTCCACTACAGTTAGAAATCCACTAAGAGTATTCCAACAGCCATCAGTTTATGATTTCCCTTTTTTGATATGTGACTTGCCTGTATTTGATCAGTCGTCCTCCTTGAATAAGTTGTGCAATTTCATTAGTGAAGTGGCATGCAAAAAGAAGCCAGTTCCTTGGCTGCACTTTGTAGGCAAATCTCATGAAAGCCAAGGAGTAAAAACACAGTGCTGCAAAACATGATAGATATTATTAGATTTTTAATACTTGCATTTTGTTGAGGCATAATTTTCATACTAGTGGAATATAATGACAGTTACAATGCTGCTCACTCCTTTTACATTTCCCAATAGTCCTACAAACATGTCTGCATTAATGACCCAATGAAGGAAATAACACACCAGTACTCATTTTTGCTACACAAGAATATCTACAGGGTTACAGCTTTCCACAAAAACTCATATGCTTTCCTGCGATACAACTGAGTCTTTAGTTTATTACCAGTTCTGGCTTCAGCTGTGATAGAGTTAACATTCTTCCTAGTAACTGGTACAGTGCTGTCTTTTGGCCTTAGTATGAGAATAATGTTGATTATACACCAATGTTTCAGTTGTTATTAAATAGTACTTTCCCTAATTAAGGACTTCTCAGTCTCTCATGCTCTGCCAGTGAGGAGCAGCACAAGAAGCCAGGAGGGAGCAGAAACAGGACAACTGATGCAAACTAGCCAAACGGGTATTTCACACCACAGCACATCATGCCCAGCATATAAACTGGGGGGGAGACGGGAGTTGGCCAGGAGCTGCCAATCGCTGCTTGGGAACAGGCTGTGCATTGGTCAGTGGGCAATGAGCAATTGTCCTGTGTATCACTTGTTTCCTGAATTTTATTCCTTTCTCTTTTTCCTATTATTTCTATTATTATGTTTCAGTTATTAAACTGTTCTTATCTCAACACACAGGTTTTGCTTTCTTCTGATTCTCCTCCCCATTCCACAGAGGGAGCTGGGGGAAGGGGAGGAGTGAACAAGCAGCTGTGCAGTACTTCATTGCCAGCTGGGGTTAAACTACAAGACTACCTAAACTATCTCAGGCAGAGAAGAGTTAATCCCAATGAGACATGGCCTGTCTTATACAATTATTCTCACAACTTCTAGGACAGAGTGTTTTTAAAATACTAATTACTTAGATACAGTTCTTGCTGGGAACATTTTAAAATGCACTTTAAGAGAAGGCAGTTTCTATGCCCAGGAAATCATGAACATTGAGAAGCATAAAGCTCCGTTACCTGCTTTCCAGGAACATAAGAAACAATTTTAATCTACTGTTATCATAACTGCATTTAGATACAACCAAAGATGTCAGCAGCTTTGCAAAGTTCTGACAGGCTTAAAGAAAAAAAAAAGAAATCATGAAATTAACTGTCCAAGGAAAACAGCCTCTTTTAAAGTACAGAACCTAAAAATGGGAGAAAAACATTCGTACACATACCACCCTATATGTATTTATAAAAATTGTGTCTCAACTTGGCTGAACTGGGTAGCTGCCACCAAACACTATCTGCAAAACAGTTTCACTATGCCAGAGACTATTCTAAGCAGTTTTCCATCTTGAAGAAGCTGATTAGGACACTGAATTACGTAAGCAGTAAGCAGAACCTAGTGTAAATTTGCATAATCCAAAGCTATTTGTTTCGGAAAAGAAGAATTAATCAGAATTATTAACTGAGTTAAGGAAGAAAGTAATACAAAAATTAAGCTACTAAATTACAGCTACCGGATTTATGATACTAGAAAAGAATTTTAATGTAGAGATACAGGCAAAAAGCTACACATGGTCCAAAAAAGGTGGAAAAAAAAATACTGTTCATGCATTTAAAAAACATTTCTCACCATTCCATTGAGAATCACACTAGCCTGTCACAGGCAACTACTTTGCAGGGAGTTCATCTCCCTTAACTGCTTTTTGCACTCTGAAGACCAACCATTGCCATTTCTTCACTTTGTCAGTGTTTGCATTTAAGTCTCACACTAACCACAAAAACATCATTGTTCTTCATACAAAGAATAAAGTTCAGTAAAGAGATACATTCTGAACTAGTGTGCGTAGTAGTGTAAGATACCAAAAGAGTTATTCTTTAGGAGTGAGTCTGGTGATCAAAACTGCCAAGACTCAAGACCTACATCCCTCTCCCTCCCAAATTACTGGAAAGCTCTCTGGAAAAAAAAAAAAAAACCAAAAACAAACAAACAAACAAAAAACCCTCACAGCTCTGCAACTTTCCAGTGCCTCAGTTTTCAAGTGGCCTCTGAAGTCCTATACCAAGATACTTGATATCTATATCTGCTTTAATCACAAGTTTGCAGGCAACTAGCAATGCACCACTTGACAAATTATTAGTTGCCTGAAAGAAATTTGAAAAGAAAATCTGTGTGCTGTAGTCTGTTTACTAACAATTAGTTTATCTCAGGTCTTACCAAATGTCATTCGGCCACTAACAATTTCTGGCGATTTCTTCATATCATTAATAGCAGCAATAGGAAGTCCCCAGTTGGCAACTGGCCCCCAAAAGTGCTGCAAAGACAGAAAATGAAACTGAAGTTACACAGAAACAGACTTCATATGGTATTCTTCTAGATCTCCTTAGCTACACAAAGCTTCAGAGGCCAGGGTTAAAGGTAAAATTCCATGTAAAGATAGGAACTACTTTTGACGTAATGGAGAAAAACTAAACCCTTCTTTCAGCATGATCTAGCCTTCAAAGTGGAAGGAACAGGAACCCACTCTTAATCTTCTTGCATACTGAAGAGGAACTACTGAAAGGCCACTGAAATGCAGTTTTGTATAATTATACCTCAGTCATCACTGAGCAGTTTGATCAGTATAATCATATAATAATCTCAGATTTACAGGTCATTTCTATGCAGAGAATTAGCATTCATCTCTTTCAAATAAGGCTCCTCAAAAATGTAATGAAAACACAAGGACTTGCTGAAGTGAAGACTGGAACTGTTTTCATGTTATGCCTAGGATGAAGAAATGCTCAGGAAGCATCTTCCAAGTGCTTACAACACCTCTTGAAAGAGCAGGGCCATGCAACCAAACCAAGCTGTTACCTAAAACTTCATCTGCAATCGCCAAAACAACCTGATGGCTACCTAAAGTTGTGATTGGGCAGATCTAAGATTAGAGTAGTTAGCTACAGGTATGTACACAGAAAAACAGAGACAAGAAGCAGAAAGAATCAATTCAGAAAAACTGATGAGAGCTTAATTTGATGGGTATTGTCTGAAAGACCGAGAAAAAGTCTAAGTCAAATATCCCCTATTGCTACAAGTTAACAAGCCTTCAGTGGAATTCTTTCCACAGAAGATGCATGCAGTACTTGCATCAGCTTCTCCTAATGGGAAACTATGGATGCACAAAAGTAACTTTGCCAGATACGGCAAAAAGAGAAGCACCTTGCAAGAAAAAGCTCTGTAGATTCCAACTTTATCCATTCTTTTGATACTTCCTCTAAAATGCAACACCAAAGCTTTTGCAACAATTTTGAACTGTCAGGCAATATTTAAGTTTCTTGCAATTTTAATTCAAAATACTCTAGCCAGTCTGGATACTAGGTTGTCAACACTACAGCAGTATTAAAAGCCATGTTTGCTTCCTGCAGATTTGGGTTGTGATACAAGAAACTCAACTGAAAAAAAAACCAAACCAAAACCCTGAAAAAAGTGAGCTAAGTGGTATACACCATTTTGATAGTTTAACATTAGTGCAATATGCAAAACAATGTCATATTTCTGCAAGTGTCTAGAGAACTGACACTGTTCCAAACCTAGGCTTATAATAAGATTATGTCAAAAGATGCAATAAATGCATTTGTTTACTATATTCCTACTGATAGGAAAATTGACATCTAATGGTTAAAGCCTCTCAAGTACATGAGAGGGATCATGGCATAACTGAGAAGTTGCATGGCTACATGGCATTTCAACTGAACAGCTACAGTTAAATAGAGTAAAAAAAACATAACACCACTTACACACAAGATATTGCAACAAGAGCATTCACAGAAAAGTCACGAGCACACAACATAATGTTTAAATAAGTTTAGAGGCTTTAATGTAGCTATTTAAATAAAGTACAGTAAGAGAACCAGAAACAAACATCTAGTCATATTTATACAGTAAGACAGCAAGACAACTTGTGTAAGCATTACCACATTATAGCAGACTGGAGACCAGAACTAGTAAAGCAGTTCATGTACTCAGTGAGGTTTTTAGTCATTCCAAGAGTCTTGTTTAAAGAACTGTAGTTTCAGAAAAGTAAGTCTTTACAGCTCTAAGCTTGATATTTTGAATCTATGAAACAGATCTGGAAGTCCTAGTGATGAATTTTTCTTACTTAATTCAACTATTAGAACATAGACAAAGAACACAGACTATGGATCACTTCAGACTCAGGCGCACAAGCTGAAGAATCATCAGTTCACATCCCAGCAGCACTGCAGCAGTAACTTTCCTCTGCTGACCAGGGAGGTAGATTTAGAACCTGCTCATTTGAGATGGTTATCCAGTTTTAAGCGGCTCCAGGCAGCCAGCCTTTGAAGTTGCCACACACAAGAATTAAACTACACCTGTACAGTTTGCCTTTGTTCTACGTAGAAGAGTAAGTCTTCCATAACATTATGATTCACAGTATAACAGGCATAAAAAAAAACCACTCCCAGTTTCAGAAGCAAACTAAAAGGCTGAAAGAAGAGTGTGAGTTATTATGTTAGGCAATAAATGGTAACATAAAGCTGATTAAAAAATAAACCAGGTAATTTGGTTATGAACCAGTATTGTCACTATGCAGAAGAGTGGCTATAGTTTGACCTCATCTCTGTAGCAAAGGGTATGGAAAAAATGAAGCCCCTTTACTTTTGTAGTGATTGCTTTAGGAGACATTGTGAAGGAGCTAATGTTTGGTCACCTTAACCCCAGACTTGCAAATACCTCTTACTAGTGCATCACTCCTGGAAGTCTGCAGTATGCTTTCAGATGCAGGCAAGATCATAACAGTGCTGAGGCAAAAAGGCTGCAAATTACTGAAGTCTTATGTGAAACCAGAAGTCCCCTCCCTTTTCTTACCGTACTGTTGAAGTGGGCCATCATTTTCCATTCAAAAAGCACATGGAAGAAAGAAGAAAAAAGTGTTAGTTTCTTTCATATTTGGCATAATGAGAAGTGCATCACAAACAGAAGACAGGCAGGAGTCAGAAAACTGTCATGGCATTAACCTTAACGTAGCAATATTAAAAATTCCATTTCTCTCAAGAGCTGTCTTTGTGACAACTGTTTGCTGCCTAGTATCTTTTTCATAGCAAGATAAAATCCCATTATAGTCTGTGGAAGACATTTATCCCCTATAGTCTTCAAAGCATCTGAGATGCTACCCCAACTAGTTTAAAAGGACAAACATTATTGACACAACAAGGTTTGTCATGACAAAACTAAACAGCTACAGTTTCTCTGTGGGAGCTTTGAAAAACTTGGAATTTTTTGTACATCCTTTGTACTACATAAGTAGGTCAAACCAAATATTATCATAGAATCATAGAATAGTTAGGGTTGGAAAGGACCTTAAGATCATCTAGTTCCAACCCCCCTGCATGGGGAGGGACACCTCACACTAAACCATGTCACCCAAGGCTCTGTCCAACCTGGCTTTGAACACCGCCAGGGATACAGCACTCACAGCTTCCCTGGGCAACCCATTCCAGTGCCTCACCACCCTTACAGTAAAGGGCTTCCTCCTTATATCCAATCTAAACTCCCCCTGTTTAAGTTTTAATCCATTACCCCTTGTCCTATCTGTACAGTCCCTAACGAATAGTCCCCGTTCAGATACTGGAAGGCTGCTATGATGTGGCAACAGATATTTAGCTTTTTCTCTGTGGGGAAGCAAAAGGAAGTTTGTGCCTATTTGGCTTTTTCAGTCCAAGTATGGTATCACTGGCAGGTGACAGTGATAGGTCAAGTATCACAAGGCTGCAGACAAACCCTTTAAAAATCAGCTGGTGGACAGATTTTGTTTGGGCCAAATTCACTCGTGTAACAATGCAGTATACTGCCAAAGATCTTACTGTTACTAAGCTTAATCCAACCATGGCTGTACCAGACATAAGCTATATTATATTTTCGGTGATGTAGTATACATATTTTCAGTGATCTAACACACAATTACACTCCAGTCATGTATGGGGTTCACTTAAGTGATCATCTAGGTACCAATTTATGTAATAATTTAATGATCTATGCATGGAAGCTAGACTACAGCATATATTTAAGATTGCTTGCTGCTCTTTTTAAAATGTTTCAGAATTTTTAAGTGTCCATTTTCCAAAGATACTGATAAGACTCCATTTAAATCATGACTTACAAGAAACCAGCTACTAATAGAAAGTCTACTGCTGCAGAACACTTAAGTCACCTCCCTCACACTGATT
>JBCJKH010049090.1:5590-49434 GCA_039877255.1 Loriculus beryllinus
CTTTTCCAGGAGGCATATATAAACGCATTGACTTGCCCCTCTGGAAGACCTCACTGAGGTCTGCCAAGGCAACAGCAGAGAATGGAACTATCTCCTGTACTGATTGTACTGAAGCAGAAGGGTGAGTCTCCAGGACACCAGCTGGATGTGAAGTACCAGCAGCTGAGGAACCCATCAAGAGGATGATGCTCACTCAGCTGCACAAACCATTTGAGTCTGTCTACTCCAGTTCATGCTAGTCAAACACTTCCCTCTCCCTCCGGCCCAAAGAGACCCAATTTATGGGATAGACACTTCCACTGTGGTACATACGGGTGCATCCAAATTGGGTAAACACACATGGCATTTGGTGTTTTAAAGACTTCCAACAGCATTTCTACAGCTTAACTCCTGTCTTGCTCTCATACCCATCATATTGTTTGAGCAGAACGCAGCCAGGCAGATGTGCCAGAGGGACAAAGGTCTAGGACCTCCCAAATTCCCAAGCAAAATGAAAGCTATAGGGAAATTAAGGACTTTCTTGTCTAGCTGACACGGAAAGGACAGCTCTTTGCTCCTGATTTACATCATCTGAAACAATTAACTTGTGAAAGCCGAGATACCGTTCCCCTTGGCATCCACTGTTTATTATGCTTCAGCTCATTTCAAATGAGCACTTGAAAAGGAGAGGGAGCCCCTCTGCCTCCTGATCACTGGAGGGAGGAAGCTGTCCTAAACAGAACAACAGACTGTCCCTTCTCAATGCCACTTCAAAGCTCCTCGGACAGGAAAATTGATAATTGCGTCAAGTACAGTGTCTCTAAACTTCATTTAGTGCTGAAAACTGGGCTATTGAATTCAGACAATTCTTTGATCAAGACCAGTTAATTAAGTTATTCCCTTGATATGACTCTTATCACTTTAGTGCCAGACCTACACCACACTTATGCAATTCACACACTGGCTTTGATATGCATCGTATAACCCAGACCATAATCACTGGGTTTCTGTAGATTTGCTGCTACCTTCCCAGTTTCACCAGTAGGATGGGCTCTAGGTCAGCTATTAAAAGACAGACCACGCAGCCCAGAAAGCTCCTGGACAAACTGAACAGGGGAAGCTACATATGGAGTGAAACTAGACCAGTGATTTCTTCCAGACCTTGTAATTTCCAGTCACAAGCTCTTGGTGCCTCCCTGACTCCTTTTTGAAATATATCCAGCAATACTGATAAAAATGATGCAGCTAAGTATTGATTTTACCCTCACCAGCAAGACAACTGAACTTGATCCATCCTTTTGCCATTCCATTGCAACATCCCACTTACAGTAAGGAAAGATGGTAAAACTGAGCGTGAATGCTGAAATACAGCACACCCTTCACTGCATGAAGCCACAGGCATCTCTGTTTAAGAAGGTTTGCCCTGATTTCTCCTATGCATGCCCTTCCCATACCCCCTACATCATCTTCTGCCCTGGCCACCCCTCACGGAGCTATTCCACGGTCTCTCTTGGCCACAGTGAATGGTTTCTCTACCCCGTGCCATTCTTTCCCACCTGGAACCTCCTGACTCTTCATCTTCACAGCCCTCCTCCAGCAGCCCTCCGCTTCTGACCAACAATCCAGGGCCCCTTTTCAGCAAATCATCCTCCTCCTCCACACTTCTGCTTTGCACAGGAGAGTGACAAGCTCCAATTTAGGTCTCCACAGTTTTTCCTGGGCTTATCCCCTTAAACCAGATTAGCTAACGTCTTAATGCCAGTGACACCAGTCACAGCTCACCATCTGATCCTGCCGGTCAGGATTTGCTGCATCTGTGCACTTTCCATTGCTAAACTAGATCCTGTGATCTTTCCTTCCACATCCTCCAGCTGCCCATCACTACCCTGCCCCGCTAGTTATGCTCTTCATGTTTAGGAGATGCTCAGATCTCCTCCTCCTTTCCTCACCCAACACCTCCAGGGTCAGAACTCTTTGCTGAGAGCCTTTGTGCTTTCCCGGTTTCTTTGTGCTTCCCAAGTCTCTTTTCCAGACCATCTCCTTTGCTTTGAGGTACAACCCATTGAAAACTCATGGCACCCATTCCTTGGGCCCCCTTTTTCTGTGGTATCAGATACAAAATCTTGGGGGAAACAGTTAAAGGCCTTGTTTCCACTTATCTGACCCATTCCCATATTGAACCAGCCCCAACACCCCTGTCCTGCAGACTTTGTCCACTCTTCCCAGGTCAGAGTTTCCCCTAGCACCTTTTACACACAAACCAGCCCACATGGTGACCCCTCTTTCCTCTTTTAAATCCCCTTTATAGACCCACATCCTTTCCAAGTCTGCTGTTTATGCACTCCTTCATTCTCCATCCACCTCCATCACAAGGTGGAGATGCTCCTGCTGTAGCACTCTCCATTAAGCAGCGCCAAGCAGTTGCATCAGGAAGTTGTTTTCCTTCCACCTCCATCCCTTTGCTCAAAACCAATTGATAACACCAAAAGTGTCTATCCTGATTTCCTATATGTTCCTGACTTTTAGCTGGTCCCCTGCTCTCCAGGTGGAGGTAAAGGACTCTCATTAGCCCAGGAAAATAAGTCTGACAGGACAAGGACCAGCCTGCAGCTCCTGAGGAGGGTCTGTATCTGGCACCCACTCACAACCAAGGGAAGAGATGTGAGTTGCAACTTCCCATCATGGTCCTTCCTGCCTGGGACATAGTAGAGGAAACATTGAGAGCAGCATGGAGAAAAAGCAGGCAAAGCTCTTGGCGTGTTCACTCCATCACACCTCTGGATGCTCCCCAGCATCCCCACCACGGGCTCGCGCTGGTCCCCAGCTCATTGCATGATGCAAAAAGAAGTCACGTTCTCTGTATCGATCAGGCTGTCCCTTCCCTGCACATGCTCCCTTTGTGTCCCCCCCTAAAAACAAAACCCCAACTGAGAAGAGGCACCAGCTGGAGTTTAATTTCAGACTCCAAGGCGTATCTGGAGCCAATTTGCAATGCTCTTACTCCGAAAAATCGCCCTCCCCTGTGACGCCTGACAGCTCCAGACCACAGTCCTGCTCTCAGCTCCCAAGGAAAAACGTTCTAATTTGTCACAAACCAATTATAGCGTCTCATCTATCCCTGAATTACTCATCTTGGCTACAGTCTAGGACAAAGGGCCCCTCTGAGAGGAGATTAGACATGGATATTAACAAGAGAAAAAGTGTCCACTGTCTCACCTTGCTGGGGACGCGGCTTCCAGCGAGACAGGAAAAGGAAACCCCTCCTGACTGACAGCCGGAGGGAGGGCTCCCATCCCACAGCAAATCCCTTGTTTCACACGAAAGAATAGTCACGACAAACTCCGTATTCAAGTAATATTCATGCATGGCAGATAACAGAGTCATGGCTGGCAGCGCTGCGGCGTGAATATAAAGAACCTGCGCTCCCTCGCTTGCCGTTGCACACGCTTTGCCACTATTCCAGGATGAAGGGGCTGACAACATTGTACATGGGGTGGGAGAGGTGGGGATGCTCCAATGGGTGCAACTGCCTTGTCTGAGCATCATGTGCTACCCCTCAAACAAAGCCTCTTCCCCTATCATGGGTGTCCAACAAAGAGGTCCTCTCCAGTCACCTCCTCACACCCCAGGCGTATTTGCTGCTCTCACAAGGTATCATCAGCATCAGCATCCCTCCTGGTTCTTGCTTTGGACCAAATCTAGCTTTCCAGGCTCCAAGTCCCTCCATATCAGTGCTTATTCCTTCCTTTCCCAACTCCATGCTGTTCTCAGGTACTACCTTTAACCCCAACAGCCAAGGACCACGGTGGCACCTTCCATGCTAAGACACAGCCCTGAGGATGCTTTTGGTCTGTCCTGTATCCTGAGCAGCATGGGTACCGACTCACCCAGCAGGAAACAGGAGCTGAATACCCAAAAGCAGCACCCAAAGCTAACATAGGCAAGAGGCACTTTGTATTTACAGTCACAACTGCAATGAGTCCTAGGCACTAAGGTCAGTGGTAGGGACAAAATGCTGCAGGCAGAGCTGGCCCTGCAGTCAGCTGGATAAACTGGAGGGGTTGCTGCTCTGCCTCAAGTTGACTCAAGGCATCTGAGGGCAGCCCAATGCTCCCTTCCTTCCCTGTGCCTCCTGCAGATCAGCTTCTTCCTTGGCTGAAGAGGGAGATGATGAAAGCCAATTTCCCTTTGTGCTCATGGCGAATAATTTGGAGAATTCCCCTTGTTTACTCAGAACTGTTAATGATGCGTCAGAAATTACCTCCGAGATTGTAATTAAAGAATACTGCAGAAGAGAGACACAGACACACACAGACACACACACACACAGAGAGTGCTTAATCACAGCTTCATCTGCAAGTCTTGAAGTGCTGGAGCAGACAGCAGCCTCCCCATCACCCCAAGCCTGCAGGAGGACCCCCAAGAGCCTCCTAAAGAACAGAGCTCAGGGGTGCAGCCCCCAATCTCTATATAGTGCCCCCACACTCCTCTTCAGCTATGAAGAAAGCAGTGGCTGCATGCCAGGTATCCAGGACCTGGTGAGGCCATGAACCCGACTGTAGCCATCAGGAAATGAGCAGGAAGCTCAGCCCCCTTCAAACCATTTTGGAAGTGGAGAAGCTGACCTAGAAGAGTAATTAAGCTCTCAGTCATCACTGAAATGCAGACACCCACGCATGCACACAGCAATGCTATCTGTCAGCCCCCTGCTAGCCTGACCTCGGGGTTTGGCATCTGATGAGGCTGGAGTAGAGCTGAAACAGGCCCATGGAGGATGGAGAAGAATTTGACTCCTGCTCCGTTACAGGAGGGTGCCTGCATTGCCTAATTACTCAGGAGTGACTGCAATGGAGAGGCTGGTTTCCCAACACTTCCCTCCCCATTCAGTCCCTAGGCCAAATCCTCCTGCTTTGCCTCCTGGAGCACTTCCATAGGGTGAGCAAAGCTGCTTGTGCCAGGAGAGCAAACAGGGGTCGGGCAGGGAGAATTGGCTCAACTGAAAGTAGCCAGCTGGAAAAAAGCCGTTCCCTCTCTCCACGTTAGCCAACAGCTTAGTTGTGTAGGAAAGTGGTGGAAATGCAAATCCCTTAAGTCCCAAATTCAAGGTAGAGGATGGAGGAATAAGCTGTGCTGTCTTCATGTTCGCAACCAGCAGTTGTCTGGATGCACAGCAGCTTGTGAGGCTGCAAGAGGCTGGACGGGGCTTGGGATCAGTGAGTGCTGCATCGGTACGGACAGGAGTCTGGGTATGTGGGCAGGATGCATTTAGATCACTACTGCGCTATTAATCTGCTCATTTTTGATATAGAAATAATTGAGTTCAGTCTTGAAGTCAGCTTCACACCAGCCCATAACCTCCTGCTGTCAGTGGCATGGTGAGGAGGGCTGAGGCCCTGTCTCCACTCCTGTACTCAAAATTTCTGTATCTAGAACACTTAAGCCTTCGAAAACCCACACAGCATTTCCAGGAGAGCCTCTTATACCTTACACCAGGGTTACCATCACCAACAGACTCCAGATGGGAGAAGCAGCAGTTTTCCTTTCAGAACCTCTTCTTGGAGGCAAGTAAGCACATAGATAGCAAGTGTAAGCAGTGCCTGCTTTCTGGTAGCAGTTGACCTCATGAAGCAAACCCTGCAGCAGATCAAACCACGCACTTACTGCTGCTGCAGAGCCCTGGGGGATGTTGTTAAAGTGCCGTGTGGTCACGTTCCTGTGTAGACCCATCTCCTGCCTGCCTTCAAGATGGGTTAAACTGCTCTGTATGTCCTGGAGAGAGAAGGATTGGATGAGTTTGGATGATGCTGCCACCCCCAGATCCACACAAACTAAACTTCTCAAGGTTGGAGAATCTAAGCCTGAGAAGATGAAAACCCAGCAATAACGACAGTGTGGCATAGTGATAGGATGGGGATCCACTCATTAGGAAGGGTATTTCTCCCTTTAGCAGAGGTGTTTTCATCTCCACCACTCTCAGCTGGCAGAGCCCACACATGCATGTTTAATTCTGGGGATATGCTGCTAATGCCCAGGTCTGGAAGAGTGGATTCCCTCTATCCTCCCTCCCCTCATATTTGCAGTTTCCTGACAAGCAGGTCAGGATGCAAGGCACAGCATGCCAGCCACTGTGGTTAGCATGTGCCTCAAAGCCAGCTCATCTTCCCCTTTGGGAAGAGCACAGAGCAAAGAGTGTGGCGACAGCACTTCCAGAAGTGTTTTACAAGATGAAACCACAGTTCAACCATTCACCAATGCCACAGTACAACTATGGCAGAAGAGGGTTTGCTTCTCATTTTCTCCCCCCGACTGCTGGTATCCCACAGGGTTTGGGGACGTGTGTGAAGCTAAAGCAGCAAGGTGGAAAACGTACTTACCTGAGAGCTGGGGGGCGTTCGAAGTCACTGAGAAACTCCTTAGCACTGCTGCTCTCCCAGGACCTTCAGTTAGGCTGCAAGCTCTGGGCAGGGGAGCCTCTCCATCACAGCTATGCCAAGCTCCTGCTACCACTCACAGCTCCAGAGAGGGATCGTCAGTGCTCACCGCAATCAGTGCAGCCCACATCCCACATCCAAACTCACACTGGGACTCAGAGACGTGCTCCAGCAGTTCTTTATTGGACAAAAGCATATGCAGGTACAGGGTGCCCCACCACATGTACACGCAGTGCGGGCACCAGGAACCCCTCAGTCACTTGGTACCTCACCGAGCACAGCCCTGCGGTGCCCAGGGCAGGCTTCCTGGGACAGAGAGTCCCACTGCCACCTCGTGGGTAAGGGACGCATCGCCTTTGCTTTGCCACCGGGCAGAGCAGGCAGCAAACCCCCTCTGTGCAAAACCCCAGGCCCTGCTGAAGATCAGGACCCTGAGAAACCACAGAGCACCCGGTTGGGATGGAGGAGGGAAGCCCACACACAGCTAGAGGCATCAGGAATGAATCTGACCTTTCCCTGCCTGTCTCCATCTCTGCTCCCCAGGTTGACTGGGAAGAGAGGATGCTGTCACAGCAGGGAGGTGTCTGGCTGCAGTCACTGGATGGAGGGGAGAGTAGAAAGACTCACTGCCAGCAGCCCAGGACATGCTCTCACCAATGTGAACCGCAGCACCCCTTGAGGGCGCTGGCTGCCCAGGGACGGAGCCTCAGGAACTAAAGCATTGGTCCCATGCAGAAGACTCCATGGATGAGGCAAACTCATTAATGTCCTTCTGCTCCCGGTTAGCACCAGCTTATTAAAAGAAGATTTTTGTTCATTTTCAGCAAAATGGGCCATAATAAAAACCCTGTGAAACTCCACTGTGCAGCCAGAGAAATAACGGAGCTACATGTCTGCCCCCACAGAGGGAATGAAGCAATGAGCTTTGAGAAACCAGCCCGCAGACACTCCCAAAAGGAGGTCTGGAATCAAAAGCATTATTGCTGAAACAATCTGGTTCTAGGACATTCCACCCCATAGATACACAGGGGGTTCTACTCTCTGCCTCCTCGCAGCTGTGGGGCCTGGAGCTCCAGATTACACGGGGAAGACCCTCAATCTCTCTCACCCCATAGCACCTCCCTCTCTGTGTGTCTGATTCTGGCCAAAGGAGGGTGTGTGGCCCTTTTGCAGACCAGTGCAGTGCTCTTAGTGCAGCCCTGGCTGACACGAGTGGGGCACTGTAGGGTGACATGAAGCGCCATGCTCCTGGATTCAGGAATGCAGTGACCTGAGCAGTGGATGGGCAAATTCAGCTCTGCCCTCCTGAGCTGACAACATGGCTGAAGCCAGCTCTGAGCTAGATCCAAAGAAGAAAAACACGTTTTAAAGTCCACCTTTTGGGAAAGGTATCCTTGACTCCCATGCCAGGGCCAGAGGGGATTCACACTGTCCCTTTGGTTGACAAACATGCAGTCTCCATGTCAAGGAGCAGAAGAACCTCATCACTGTCCTGCAGGACTCCAGGAAAGCAGCAGCGAGGAAGGAACATACCTATGATAGCCCTTGATGAGCCACTGGGCAAAGGAACATCATTCCTGAGCTTTACTCTTATTTTTTGACTTCCATATTTTGGATAAGCGGAACTTGTTCTTCTTCTCTTGAGAGCCAGGAGCCAGAGATCCATCTGCAGGAGAGGGTGAAGGCACAGAGCAGGTTAAGACCCACCCCAGACAGCCCCAGAGCCACCCAGTGCTGCTTCATAGAGTACAACGGGCCCTTACCCAACTTCTGAATCATGTCTGCCAACATCTGATCCTCCTCTTGCTCTCTGTAATGGAACAGCAGGGCATTAGAAAACTTGCTGTGTTTCATGACAAGGTGGTAGACACCAAAACCCATGCAAAGACAACTCCCCCAGTCAGAAATGATAAACCTCTACAGCACACTCTGAGAAGGGTGCAGGAGAAAAACAGCCAAACAAGCAGTTAGAGGAGTCCCAGATATTAGCAAATTGCATGTGGTTCCCCTGAGAGCCTGTGTGGGGATTTCCAGACCATGGATATCTAGCACTGGAGCAGAGAAGTCCTTCCTGGCCTATGAATCATCTGAGTTCACCACTTGGGAAGCAACACCACACCCTAGGAGATGAAGCATCAGTGGCCTAGGGTGCTGCAGGGGTGCTCACCACAACCAGGGACAAATGCAATGCTATCTCCATGGGCCCGGGCAAAGCCAGAGCCAAAAGCTGAGGCATTACTCAACTCGAGATGGAGCGGGTGCCCTGAAGTCAAGAAATAGAGGCTGCTGTTAGCAACAGGAGGCACAAATCCAGCTACTTGACACAGCAGTCTTTCTTTGAGCCTGGGGAGGATCCAACTCCCAGCTACAGTTCTTTTACTTGCTGCAGCAGACAAACACATTCCTGCCTTCATACTCACAGAGTTTTCCTGCAGCTCCCATACTGCCTCCATCCTTCCCATCTCTAGCCTCTCTCTCTCTCTTCTCCTGCCTTCTTTTCACAGTTCAAAGCAGCATTAGCTTGAAAGAGCATTGAATATGGCTGTGGTCCTGATCTCAGTTTCTAACAGCTGCCAAGGAAGCAATGGCAGCAGCATTTAGGATGAGATGCTTGGTGACAGGTCACTGCCCATCTCGCATGGAGCAGAAGTCTGAATTATAGCCATTCCTCCACCCCTGCAGCCTGGGCAGTGGAAGAAGTACAGTGGAAATCATCCCTGGTGTTGGCTCATCTCCCACCATCTGGGGGTCCTCACCTGAGCCTGTCCTCATCCAGGCACTCCACAATGCTATTCCGATCATTGACCGTGTTTAGGTACGACTCCAGCAGCTCCTTCTCTCGCTCCTTCTCCCTGTGTGTCTTCAGCTCCTCTGCACGAGACAAGGAAAGCCCATCTCACAGCTATACATTAGTTACCTCTCTGCTGTGGCTCCTGCCTCCACCCTGCTCCAGCAAGTCCCTCTCTCAGGCCCAAATTATCCTCATGCTCATGGGCACATCTCACATCCAGTGCAGGTGGGTTGGATGCGACAGGGAGTCTGCAACAGACAGCTCAGCAGTGCAGGCAGCAAACACCCTGCAGTGAAACTGCAATCCCTGGCAGTGTCATTTGGATCTGAAGGGCATCCCAGGACTGGCACACAAAGTGGAGGGCTACACACAGCCTGGGGCCAGCAGGACTTGCAGTGCAGCCAGTCCTTACCTGGCTTGTTCATGAGGTGTCGCAGCTCCATCTCAATGTTCCACTGCTGCTCCTCCAGCTTCTGCTGTTTCATCCTGGAAGGAAGCACGGATGTGGTGAGTAACTGCCCCTCCATGCCCATGGCTGAACCCTTCTCATCATGCCAAAGCTTCTCTCTCCATTGCCCACTACCTGGGCAGGGGCTGGTGGATCAGGGGAAATCTTCCTCCACCACATCAGTGAAGTCTCTCCCCCATGAGCTCATCACAGGCCCTGGGTGCTCATCAGTGTTCAAAGGCCCATCAGGATGCTGGCAGCTCTCCCAGAGACATCCTCAAGTCTCCCTCATCCCACCAATTGGCACATGATTTTTTGGGGCTGCCACACTCCCTCTCCTTTCCCTGCTTACTGCTCCCAGGTGAAGTGCACAAGCAGATGGGTGAATTCTGGTTGTACTTACTTGTACATCAGCTCTGATTCCTGCCTGAGCAGCAGCTGTTTCTCATGGATCAGTTTGAACCAATCCACCATGAGCGCATCCTCAGACTCATCTGCAAGAGGAGACAAAGGGAAAGATTCCTTCAGAAGATAAACCAGTTCAGTCTCCTTGGCTGAAACAAACAGTACTTGAAGGAGAGCCCAGGATGACTAATACGAGCTACAGGCAGTGATGAGCTACAGTTCGTTTTGGTACTCCTGAGTACAAAGAAAAGGATGCAGATACTCCCTGCAGATCCAAGGAAGATGCTCACAGATACTCTGCACCCAGCTCATCTTCCATATGGCCAGCTCAACTCTGCTATTCTGAATGAATCCACTAACCCCTGTGAAACTGGAGCCAGCCATGACGACCAGTCTGGCTTGAGATCAGATCAGTCAGATCAATAGCAGCCTTCCACTCCCAAACCCCCTGATCCTCAGCCAAATAAACAGAAGTCCTTGCTCAAACAATAGGTTAGGAAACAGCCAGACAGGGCTTGAAATTCCCAGGGCTTTATCTTGCTATACCAGGCACTTTTGGCAACCTGGTGTCTCACATGTAGGAAGAGCTCCTAGAAACAGAGCCAAGAGTGCTATGGGGTAAGACACGAGCTTCACACCTCCCTACTGTATCAGAGCTGGCCCAGAGTCTCCTTTACCTCCCTCGCAGCCACGCAGCTGCTTCTCCAGATCCACTCCTTTCAATTCCAGCTCATCCAGCTGCTTCTCGATGTCACGCACCTTGCCTTGGATTTCCTCTTCGGGGAGGTAGTCTGGGTGCAGCTAGAAAAACAAATGTAGGACCAAATACAGCTCAGTGCCCTCAGACTTCCCACTGAGGTCACAGCTCCAACCGAGATGGGAAATGACATCAGGAGCCCAACTGCAGAGCTATGTCCTGGAAGGGCCAAGTCATCAGCGTGGTGGCCACTGACACGTTACAGGATAAGATCTACCCACTCTTGTCAATCCACAGACACTCTCCCTCCTTTGTTGGGGGACACAATGTCTACCAGAATTTTGTTTGGCTCTGTGTTATCCGTTCCTTGGGAGTTGAAACAATAAGACAAGCTGCCTTACTGTCTTATTATGTCCCAATGAGACAAACTGAGATATAAGTGGGCAAGCACTCCAACAGGACACCAAACAACCCCAGCCTGTTGCACTTATACCTGGTTTCTAGCCATACCTTGGTTGGGGACACTGCTTCAGGGCTCTGGGTACTTTTCAGAGCAGAGGGTTTAACTAGAAGGGAAAAAAAAACATAAAACCAATGAATTCCACAAAATACTTCACACAATTTTGTGGTGTGGGACAGTGCCTACACCACCAGAGCACAACAGATCCCTGCCATGCATGACAATGTGCATGCATCAGCACTCTTGACTAAGGTGGGAGATGCGTCCACAGGAAACAGCACGGCCTGATTTACTCCTTATGGCTGGACACTCAGATACCCTCTGGTCACAGGGTGCTGCTTGCATCTCCAAGGCATAGCCAGTCACCTAACTCAGCTGTGACTTTCAATCTTCCACCCAAGAATACTGACTTTCACGTTCATTCTTTACCTTGTTAAAACTCAAAGATACTTCTTGTGGCAAAAGCCATCCCTTATTAAGCTTCCAAAGGATAGAACAGGAATACTGGATTACTGTCAGAGGAAACACTAAGATATACTTGAAAACACCCCTCTAGTGGTCTTTTAAAAAGAAGTATCAGTAAATACTCATGAAATAAAGATGGTCTAGGGGACCTTATCACAGGTCTCAGGAAACAAAGGTTCAATTCCTTCCACAAAACACTTCCTAGGTGAGAAGTCCCCAAGGCCCCACTACACAGCATTATTTAGGCCCTAGACACCTATTAAAATCAATTCTTTTTGCAATGTGTATTTGTTCCACTGTGCCTCAGCTTCCTCTGCCCAACTGTGCTGCAAGGATAACTACAGAAGAGTGTGAGGTATTCAGATACCCGAGGGGCTGGGTTGGATAATTACTACAGAGAGAGAACAGAGGCATACGTGGATGATGTGATAAGGAAGGAAAACTCTAGTACCAAAAGAGCATAGCTCTAAGAAAAGCAGCAGCAGTGCAGGCTCACCATACACAAGGAGAAAGACAGGACAGACTAGGGAAGCCCTCTTGAGAGTCTCTAGCAATTGGTGTTGATTTGAGGAACCACTCAAGGACACCTCTCCAATTGCCCGGGCCTTGCTCTACTGTGGTTTTTAGGAAGAGTGCAAAAGGAGATGCTGCTGCACGTGACAATGAGCTCTGCTGTCCCTGCACTGCTGGCCTTTGTCAGGGTACTCTTCCTTCTGGATGCTCCTGGTTTGCTGCCCTGTACGTTACCTGTGACTTGCACTTACAGAATCCCAGAATGGTTTGGGTTGGAAGGGACCTTAAAGCTCATCCAGCTCCAACCCCTGCCACGGGCAGGGACACCTTCCACTAGACCAGGTTGCTCCAAGCCCCATTCAACCTGGCTTCTTTTCCAACCTCTCCTAAAGGTTCCTCCAACAGGGACCTGGCCTTCCATGAGCAGTCTGCTGCTACTGCCTGAGCAACCTTCCTCTCCCAGCTCAGCCTTGCATCTCCAGGCTTCTTCTGAGTGATCTCTATGGCACATCCAACCAAGGCAGAAAGCTGCACCACTGACCACGAGAAGACCAAGGCCACTGGAGAGGAACAGCTAGAGAAATGACCCAAAAAAAACCCTGTTTCAAAAGAAAACTCTACTTATACCAAAGAAAATGGATGACCTACAGAAATGCTCACCATCCACAGCCCCACACAACACACAGAGGATTAAGGGCAGGAATGGTAGCTGATTGTTCATAGCATGTCTCTGAACGCTGAGGTAAAGACCTATACAGAGCAGCAACAAGTCTGTCCTTAATTCACAGGATGCCAAAGGGACAGCAGCAAGAGAACAGCCTTTGGGATGGCAGCCTTGCACAAACATGGAAAAACGAGGAGACTGCTGGGAAATGTTTCCCATAGCAGACACTCCCCAACAGCAATCAGTAAGCATTAGAAAGATAGATATAGAACCAGCCTTCCTTATCTTAACAGCTCACTTCCTGGGAAGGATGCAATGCTGATCCTTGTGGCTGAGCCTGCGGAAAAAGGACATGGAAAGTTTTGGGAAGTGGAGCCATGGTAAACTTTTAAAACAGACAAACACAACTGGAGTATGAATGCTCTGCAGCTATCAGAGGAGCAGGCTAAGGACAACACTGGAACCAGCTAACAAATACTACAGCTTGAGGCCATGGTGCCACCAGGACCAATCCTGCTTGTTCCAAGACAAACATCTGAGCAAGGGCTGAGCCCTGATAAACAGATAAACCAGAGCTAAACGGGGTAAGAAAAGGAGAGATTAAACAAGCTGAGCAAACAGGACAGCAGCAAACATCAGGTAAGTTCCAGGAAGTTTCATTTACATTCTGAAGAGATACGTAGGAGCAAAAACAACTGGGCAAAGGAGGAGAGGTACACAGTAAAGCTCTGGTTGAACGTACAGAAGAAACTGGATTAAGGGTAGGAACAAACTTGTCAGAACCGGTCAGGACATCTCTGAATGTCCACGAAGGAAAGCAGCCAAGGCTGCTGCTACCATGGTCCCGCCAGCTGGAGACTCTGGCTGACAGTTCCCTGCATTCCTTTCATTTTCCAAAGCCACTCAACTGAAGGGAAGAGATATCAACTAGATCCCAGTTCTCCGAATGAGGAGATGGTCCTCTTCATAGTTTGAGTCTAAAGAACGACAGGGCAGTGACCTTGACAAATCCCTGTTTTCACTTCTTCCTTTCCCACTGAATTCTCTGACCTGGCTGGTTCCTGCTTAGGCCAAGCTGGCTAATAAGAATTAAGGACACAGATTTTTACCCCATGACTACAGCCACAGGAAACTCAGGGATGCATCTCCCATACTGACCAGTCAGGCTGTTCCCTGACAGTGCAAAGGAAAGAGTGCATTTAAGCAGGCAGAAGAGACCTTACCTGTGGTAGTGCTTTTCTTCAACCAGTTGCCCTCTTCCCCCTTCTTGGCTGAGACCCCAGGGTCTTCCCAGCCTTGCTTTGAATTCTGACAGCTCCTGACAAGATCTGAGCTGGGGATCAACTTCTTCTTCATGAATCCACCCGATGAAGCTGGATTAAGAAGCACAGACAGGTTTTGGATAAGAAATTTCAACCCTCAACTCCCCAAAATCCTTTTATTGCCCAGCATCTCTGGCAGCCATCACTAGCCACCTTCATTTCTAGCCCTAGATGATAGGGAGGGGCACAAGCCCAAAGGAAACAGGGAGAAACCACCAATTACAAGGCCAGAGTAGGAGATGGGTGGAGGAGAAGAATAAATGCCTTGGAACCATCACGGGGTTTTCTCACCATTACACATTTATGCAAGAGAGAGTAAGTGAAATGTTGCTAGAAGAGGGGTACCCTGTGGGGACAGAGTCCCTCTCCTTGGGGAAGCATGCCTCTCCAAATAGTCACCACAGGGCCAAAGGAAGTGCAAAGAACAGATGTCCCTGAAAGCAAGGCACTATTTCAAGCAACATGTTACCTGTGCCTTGCAGGACCCAATGTCTGTCCCCTGCCTAACTAGCAAAATGAAGGCAAAGCTTGTATCCTTCATACCAGAGTCCTGCTTTGCTGATGGGACAACTAACGGGCTTGGCTTTGTCTCCTTGAGTTCTGGACTCCCTGTTCCCACCTGGGAGTTACCAGTAGGTTTCTTAGTGCCACTTTGGTCTCTGCAAAGAAGAAAGACAAAGGTAGGAAACCATCTCTCTTGCAGACTGGTCTACAGGAAGAGTTCTGGACATCCTAGGCTGGATCTCCAACTGGTCACACTTTTCTAATCAGAGTCCAGCAATATGAAACATTCTTTCCCTCCTCCAGAAATGAAAACCTTTCCCTTTTCCATCAAATTGCTGAAAACAGAAGCATTAAAACACAGGAGCTCTTTCCTCCTATGTGCACGCAGACCTGCAGCAACACACACAGATGCAAGCCTGGACATCCCCATTCGCTTGTCATGGAGAACCACCAGCTCCAAGCCACTCACTTGTTTGCTACAGGCTTCAACCGAGATCTCCAGTCTGCTGGGCTCTCAGACTTGTCTTCACCAGCACTCATGCTTCCTAAAGAAAGGAACACAGCACGATAACAGAAGATCCAACCAAAAGAAACAAGGAGATTTAAGTCTCAGGAGGATCTTAGGAGGTAAGCCATGCACTGAGGCAGATACTTTGATGTTACTGCAGCAAACCAGAGACAAGGAAGCTGGGTGAGCCCTAGCTGCAATCATAGAATCATAATGAAGTTCCATCAAGTTCTCTCATCTGGAAAAGTGGACTTGAGCCTCTGAAATCCACCATGATCCCAACGTCTGGTGACAGCTAGTACAAATTCAAATACCTGGAAGTCATCAAAGCTCCCCATGCTAGAGAGAACAATTGCACAGGGATAAATGGAGCCCCAGAACTCAGAAAACTGTTATGTGGTGGTACAGATAGAAGGTATAAGAGTCACTGACACATTCATTGTACTGGTCCAGAAGAAAGGTGCAGAGATGGTGTGCTGGGTCCAGACAGAGCTGTATGTGAATCAGTCATCCTCACCTTTGATGCCTTTTGACTCTGGCTTGCGCACAGAGTCAACAGGCTTGCTGCTGGCAGCTTGGCTCTTGGGCAGAGGGTCTGTAATCTTTTCCTGTTTTAGTGCTGTGTACCCTATTTTGCTGGGCTGTGCTTTTGGAGCTGGACTCTGCCACTGGGAACTGGTGGGAGAAAATTTGCCACTGCAAGAAAGAACAACCTAGTCAGTCTTCTTGAAAGGATGGACCTTTTCGTTAGCCTCTGTTCCAAAGACTTGGATTAGTTCCTCTTCATGTCTTTAAATCTCAGCCACAAAAGCAGTGAGGGAAAAGGGAAGAAAGACTGGGATTTCTCCAATGATCCCAATGATCATCTTGGGAGTAAGAAGGGAAAGAGAAATAGTACTCACCTGCTGGATGCTGAGAAGCCAGAGGAACTGAGTCCTCCTGGCTTGTTTGGAGAGGTGTTTGATCCAGCCAGAGCCTGTATAATATGGTTACGTGCCTGATCCTTCGCAGCATTCACTGGATGGACCTCAGTAGTGGTTTTGGCAGAGGCAGTTTTAGCAGGGCCATGAGAAGGGATTTGGGTTTTAGTGTCAGAGGGTTTATTGCTGGAAGACTCTAATGACTGAAAGAAATGTTCTCGTGCTTGCTGTGTTTTTGTTGTGGAGGTTGTCCAAGGAGGCCTTGGGGGGGCACCTTCACGATGATCTGGTTTATTTCCCAACAGGGTACCTTTGCAGTCATCTGATTTATTTACAGCTGAAGAGGACCACGGAGTATTTACACTTTTGAAGCCAGAGCTTCCAGAAGATGAAACAGATGGCTTGGTTGAATTAGCGAGGCCTTCCTGGCTGGGTTTCTTCAACACCTGCTCTGGTTTCTTGGGTTCTGCTGCTTTCTGGAAAGCCCTGGCAGCAGAAGGGGCTGGGGTACTCTCAGGTTTGTTGCCGGTGCTGCGGAGACCAGAGATCTGGACACTGTCTGGCTGCTGGTGGCTGATACAGACGAACGTGTTGGGCTCAGGCCCAGGTTTGTAGCTTCCAGGAAGAAGCACGTTCCAACACTGCCTGCACCTGTGGATACAAAAATCTCAGCAAACATCCTCCAGAGCACTGGGAAGCCATTGACACGCAGCTGAGAGTGCAGGCACGATTCCACCATCAGCACAGGGAGGGTGAAGGTACCACACTAGCAGTGAGCAGATCCCGTGTGCACATTCCTCAGGCACCAAAACCAGGAGCTGCTGATAGCAAGGTCTGAAGTGGGAAATGTGTGGATGAAAACAGGCCTGTGCAAAGGGTTTCCCCTACGGACAGGTCAAGAGCAGGTCCAGCTCGCCTCCACTCTGACACAATGTCCCACATCACTCTCTCTCCAGTCTCAAAGGAACCAGGCTGCCCCTCTGCAACCCACAGGTCCCCAGATCTGAAGAGCTGTACCTGAAGCAGTTCCTGTGATAGAGCTTCCCATCGACCAAGCAGCGCTGCACCAGATGTACATGGCTTCCACAGACCCCACAGCTGCTGCTTGGGATATTCCCGCTGTCTGCCAGGACCCCTTTCTGTGGGGAGAAGCAGTGGGTGAGTAGGCAGCACTGTGGCCCCGCATACAGCTATGGAGCTCCCATAGTCAGGCGAATGTTTGGCACGTTAGTCAGCTGGCTAGGATAGAGGAGTGATGCCCAGAAAATCCCTGCTCCCACTAAACCCTTGCTCATATGAAGAGGAACAGCCCTCAAGCAGGTAGAGTAAGGGGGACTGGTTCCCACAAAATCAGAGGACCAAGGTGTTCTGTCTGCCCGTGGGAAACTGAAGTGTGGAGGTCTCTGATTTGAATCAGCTGGGAAAGGGCCTTGCCATTTTGAGAGTAGATCTTCCCTTCTTCCACCTTTTCTTCCCTGCTCTGCTTTGAAACTGTTTTCGAGAATTTAATCAATATAACACGTTCTGTTAAAAATCTCCATCCCCAAGATCTAGGAACAGCACAGCTGTGTCCTAAGACACCTATGTCCTGTTCATCATGAGATGAATCCCAGCTCTCTGATGGCTTTCCAGTGACTCCCACCTGAATCTGTGCAGTAACCAGACCTCTGGATTAAATCCCCCATAGTGAGCAGAAAACTTAGAGACCAGGTCCTTACCACTAGGAGCACTGAACTAGCCCAATATCCTACCAGCCCACTGAGCAGATTTAAGGTATAAAGAACACCCCAAAACACATTTCTCACCGTGGTGACTGGGGAGGTTTCATTTGGCTTAGCTCTGGCTGGGGGGTGGGCAGGAGGCAGCTTTGGTGGCACTGGCTTAGGAGGCTCGGAAACAGCTTTCTTCCCACGAGGCTGCTCCTGAGGTTCAGAGGAAGGACGCTTGATTCCAGCCATGCCTCCAACTGGAAGGAAGAAGAAAGATTTGAAGGAAACATAAAGGAAAACCCATGGGCTTAGATGTAATTTACACTATAAGGAGATCCAGGGGTGCCTGATGGGTAACAAGCAAAGCACACAAGGAGACACAGGCTTCCTTCACAAGCAGTTCTGTTGTGGAGCGAGAGGCAACAAGTGAATTTTAGCAACATTCAGCTGAAACTGCTGATTTTTTATTTCTAAGGGAATTCCATGGAGGGGGATTTAGAAAGTGGGTAAATACAAAACACCATCCATCAATGGTGTCGGCAACACCTTGGGTTAGTACCTCGGCTACAGTACGGCTTGAATTGATTACCACTGAAACAGGCACTGCTGTTGGGTATTACAGCTGAGGAACTGAAGCATGGAGAGCTTGTTTTGTTTAAGTTACTGTGCTCCAGACCTCCTTCATACCCCAAGCCTTCACTGCTGTGGATGTCCATCCCGCATCCCAGCTGCCACGCTCATGGAGCAAATAGGTTAAATACAGAAATGACCACCAAAAATGGGTAATTCCACCCAATCCTATTTTCTTTGCAGGTGAAAGAGAAAACCCTCTAAATTCACACAAAGTGAAGAAAAGAGAACCTCCAACACACTTCAGTCAAGCAAGGAATGTGCCCCGGAAAGTGCAGGGAGATTTCCCTGGGAAATAAGGCTCCAGTCACAGCTTTTAGAGGCAAGACCCCTCATCTCTCTCATGGGGATGTTATTTTTGCTCCACTTTTTATTCTGAATGTCTGTTTTCTTCGTGGGATATTTGAGTCACAGCTTCACTTTAAGAGTGTCCAATTAAACAACCACCCATCTAAAAAGAGATTTATACCCTTCTCAGTAAAGATAGGGAGAGTCTGGGCAGAGAGGAAGCCCAGCTCTCAGCAGCCTCCCCTCAAGAAAGCCAGCTATCCAAACACCCAAGGCTCTCTTACAGCAGCAACCAGTGGGCTGGTGACAGCCAACCCAGCAAAGGGTTTAGTTTCATGCTGCCTCCTCACTTCCCACATGTGCCATTCGCTGAATTCCCAAAGCCCAGCAAAAAGATTGGTGGCTTCAGCTCTACTCTTCCATAAATGCATGACCTCAATTAAATACTGGCTGCTCACCCTCTCTGGCCTCCCATGTCCTGCTTATTTCATGGTCCTGCTGGAGCCCATTCGAAGGGCATGACTATGGTATTAGGAGTCTGCTTAGTGTCAGAGGGCACATTCCTGGCTGGGCTCATGTTCAGACATGTACATTCACCCCAGCAACAGGAATGCAACCAGAGTATTTTGTGGGACACTAGAGAGTATAAAAATGTGCTGTGCTTGATGACATGGTATGTAAGATGCTAGAGGGAAAGGGGTAAAGACCTCAGACTGACCCAGACTCTCACCACTTGGAACAAACACGATGGAATTTGTTTGACTTCAATCAGAATGGGTTTAAGACAAGAAACAAAAATAATGAAGAAGGGGAGGGAAGAGGTTGTGAAGGAAAAGGCATGCTTAAATGTGTAAAGAGGTGGAGAAGGGGGAAGAGTTTAGACATTAAAAGCAGCTCTCAGAGTGAATTGTGCTTTTTTTCCCCAAGATACAGGACATTTTCAATACATATCTGTCTTCTCCATCTAGATTCACCTTAACCAGTTAAGTCATTCATGGCCCACTTTCTAAAGTTTCCTCTGGAGGAACCTGTGAAATTGGCTTATCATATTATTTCATTTTGTACGAGCTTAGAGCCAAATGTAAACCAAGTCTACAACAACGCTCCTGTGAGCCCACATAAACTCTCCAGTATGTGAATGTAACACTTTGACAGCTCTGTTTTATGTTTGAAAGAATTGTTACCACAATTACATCAGTTAATCAGAGAATCGTCACAGACTGGTTTGGGCTGGAAGGGACCTTAAAGCTCACCCAGTTCCAACCCCCTGCCACAGGCAGGGACACCTCACACTAGACTATGATGCTCCAAGCCTTGTCCAACCTGGCCCTGAACACTGCCAGGGATGGGGCAGCCACAGCTTCTCTGGGCACCCTGTGCCAGCGCCTCAGCACCCTCACAGGGAAGAGCTTCATCCAAAGATCTCATCTCAATCTCCCCTCTGTCAGTTTAAAGCCACTTCCCCTTGTCCTGTCACTACCTGCCCTTATAAAAAGCCTTTCTTCAGTTATCTTGCCAGCCCCTTTAGGCACTGGAAGCTGCTCTAAGATCAGGCAACCTGTAGCAGACCCTCACTATAATGTCACCTGTCCATGTCCTCCCTTTAATCCTGACCCATAAGCTCTCAGTTGGTTCCTCACCCATCCCCAGGAGCAGCTCCATGCACTCAGCTGTCATTGACATAGAGCCATCTACTCCAGCTTGGCAAGGAGTCATTTTCTTCTACTTCCTTCTATCACTCCTGATTTTGTTGTACAAGCCCTACCATTGATGCTATTCCATTGGCACAGGCTCACAGACAAGCTCAGCCTTGTTAGATTCTGTGTTCTCATCAGCCCTCCGGTGTGGCAAAGACTGAAGCAGGGATGGAGGTGCTCAAGAAAGGAAAGCTGAGGTAGAGAACATGGAAGGAAACCTTCAGTGTTCCGAAGTGGCTGAACCAAACGAAGTTTTAGATTGTATTGTATGTTTTAAGGCACAAGTCTGAAAACACTGGATGGCCCTGTGTCCTTCCCTGGTGCTACTGTAGTCTGGTGTTCAGATCCTCCACTGAAATAGTTCTGGTACCAAAAGGCCTCTGTGAAGTCTAATTTGCTTTTCCAAGCTGTTAAGAGGAAAAGGAAAGCACAGAATTAAGCCCTGATTCTTCCCACCCCTCCAAGGAATACGGTACTTACTAGGAGACCGTCCATGGAAGTAGTTATAATACTGGGAAACGTAAGTGAGGATGCTCAGCCTGTCTGGCACCCTCAGAGCAACCATATCCTCTGCATCCAGTAAGGCTGGGATCCCCAGCTCCTCCTCTGCCACTCGAAATGCCTAGAGAAGGAAGGAGAAAACAAAAGGGGTCTTGTCCAACCCAGGCAACAGAACTGGTCCTCATCAGTAGGAAACATCACTGCAAACAGCCCCACTTGAATAATAACTCCACTGGGGAACAGCTGCACCAGTTTAACTCCTACATCATGCAGGAACCAACGGAGTCATGGCTTCCAGCCACTGTATTGAGAAACTCAGGCAGGGAGCCAAAAATCTGGCCTGGCAAGCTGGCCATAGCTCACTGCACAGGAACTCACCTGGGCTTCCCCTGCTTGCCTCCAGCCTGCCTCTAGCTGGGTATGCACAGCTGCTAAGAGGGAGGCCTGGCAGAAGGGGATGTGTCAGTCCAGGCTGGCAGATTCGCTTCCAGGCTTCCAGCCCAACCTGGAGCGCTCCCCAGTTAACGGTGTGCTGGTAGGTGTTTGCAGGCAGCTCTCTACCTCCATGTGCTGTGCAAAGGTTAAAGCTTCCTGCCTACTACTGCCTGCTCTTCCACATCTAACAAAGGGGGAATCTTGGGCTGCAGGGAGGAGCCCTCTCTCTCAGACTATAGAGAGGGGGAAGAGAGGAATAATGCAGAATTCCTGATACTTATCTCCCTTCCAGCTTAACCATCTCCACGCTGCCAATATTCGGGGCCAATATTCCTCTTGGTGTTGCCCTCTGCTTTGAAACTGCAGGATCAAAGTCAGATAAAGGAGGCAAAAGCTGTTTCCTTTTTGCCTCTGAGCAAGAGCCTTTACTAGAGGCCACAAAAATATTGCAACATCCATAACTCAGCTTTGCCCTTGCCCCAGTCACTGCAGGGTTTTATTAGGAACTTTCTCCAGCCCTCTTCCTTCCTAGCTTATAGGAAAAAAATCCCTTCCATCCCCCTTTGGAGCATGCCGTTTGGAATGCCAACACAATAAAGGAAAACAGCCCTTACAGAACCAGAGGATGGCTGCTGCTGAAGCCCACTGTGAAAGGGTTAAAGAAAGACTTGAACATATTAAAACCCTCCGCATCTGACCTTTGGCACAGACACACCACAGTGTTGGTGTACAAGCCAACCATTCCTGCTTAAAAGAAACAAACAGCCACTCTTTTACAGCAAGATAATTACCATTTTTTTCCATTGGGTAGCCCAGTAAAAATGTAACTGAGCTGACATTAAAAACGCTTTCAGTCATTAGCTCTGGTTTAACTGGCCAGTCCAGCCTGGCACTCGCCTGCCTCATAACCTGGTACTCCATATATCCTTTGGAGTGTTCCCCTCTGCACTAGCTGCACAACTGGTCTGACCAGTGGAGTTTTCTTGCTGGACATTCCCAGTGTGCAGTCTAGCAGCAACGCAGACCATGTCACCTCCTGCCACATAGGGTGAGACGGCGCAACGGGCACAGAACAAGTGTGAGGGGCTGCCTGGCTCTCAAAGAGCAGGATGCTCCATGCACATGACTGGTTTGGCCAGAACCAGGTGAGCACTGCAGAGAGCAGCATTACGTGTAGTGTCCCCTGTGCCTACAGCATCCTTGTGCTCCTGAGAACTGCTCTTGCCTGGAGATCCAAGATCACCACCTAACAGGGCCCAGTTGCCCTTCTCCTCTACCTGCCTGCCCAGGCTGGCCTTTATAGCAGCAACATGTTATTTCTGCACAGTGTTTTTCACCACTGCAGCTCCAAGTGCTTTACAAGGAGGTAAATGCCACTGCTCCCATTGTGCATAAAGGAGGCAAAGTGATACACTCGAGGTCATTTGAGTCTGCCAGGCATAGTATCCTCTGACACAGATCGCCACTGTATCTGCTGCACCATGCCACCATCCATTAGCACTGAAAAACTGGACCTAAGGGCCCTAGAAGCCTTTCTCCTCTTTATACATATTTGAAATCTTAGGCAAGAAAATGCCACCAACAGAAATTTTTCTAGGGCTTGTGGGTTGGTTTTTTGGCACTCAAGAACTGACAAATTCCTCCTCAGCAGAAGACCTTATATGGCAAACTGCAGCTGAAACAAGGGTTTTTAGTTGAATAATGCAGCTTCTAAGGAGTTATTGAACAGTGAGGCATCAAGGAGGGCCTGAACAATAGCAAAGGAATAGCACTGGGAGAAATAAGACCCAGTCATATCCCAAGAGCAGCCAGAGCAAGTGTAAGAGCTAGGATGGAGATGAGCCTGAGAGAGAAGGCCAGCCCAGGAGCCCACAGGGAGATGGAAGGGCAAAAGCCAAGCTAGCAGGATACCAGCAGTGAAAGGGTAACACAGACAAGTCATCTTACAGCAGGGGGAATAAGGAAGAGAGAGCAAAATAAAGCACATAGAAGAAACTAAGAAATGAAGGGGTGGGGGAAACACAGGCTGCAACAAAGGAGGCAGCAACTCTTTATCTGAGAGGCACAAAGCAGCTTTTCAATAATAAAAGCACTGGAGGCAGCTCATAGAGCTCATTTCCCAGAGACAAGCAAAGCTGCCAGCAGAGGAGACACCATCAGCCCAGCTCCAGAGCACTCTGGGCAGGATGACCATCCATGGCAAAGAGGCCCTGATGAGTGCCAAATACCAAACCTCAAGGGCAAAACCGCACGGTCTGACTCTTACCTAGAGGAGGGGAACATGCAGGGCTGAACCCCAGAGGGTGTGAATAACTGCTCACAGCCTGCAGCCCCAGGCTGGGGAGAGAGGGGTCTGCCACAGGCACTGAACATGGCTGGGGCTGAAGGGGAGTGGAAGCTAAGGCATGTGGAGGGTGAGTTTAGGTCTCTCAGAGGCAAGGACCACTTCAGACAGTTCACTGCGTCAGAGGATGTCATTCCTCCAGTCCAGACAAGAGTAAGCTGCCGTGGTTCATTCACATCCCAAGCTCCTGCCAAGCAGCCACGAAGCTGCGTGGAGAGATGCCAAGGGAAGACAAGCATTTTAATGCACTGCCTGTCTCTTTGTGAGGGAGAGAGGGAGGGAAAAAAATCCTTCCTTGGAGCACTAAGCCCATGCTTGAATCCAGTGCAGGAGGAGGGCTGGCCTGCTCAACTTCTACTTTCTTCGTGAAGAGAACAAGAGAAACTCAAATCCCATCCTGGAGTGAAGCATCCGAGAAGGATGAGGTTTTAGGATGTCTTCACCTTCTAGCATCATTCATCCCCTGCACCAGTAATGAGAACTGGGGGAAGACTCCTGGCACTTCTCTTCTCACACCAGCTACCTCCCAGCTCCTGCTTCATCCTTCAGGAGCATTGTGTGCTCCAGCATCTCTGAATCCCTGATGTCACAGGACACACTGGACACAGGAATCACTGTGGGGCCAGTGACGAAGTGTGAATGGTCTGACGGCGCTTTCAAGCAGCCAGCAAACCTAGATACTGCCATCTAAAGCAGAAGGCTGTAAACATGCAGAATAAGGCAAAGGATTCGAGTCTAGCACACTCAGCACACTGCACCTGCTAAAGCACATAAGCAAGGTGCCATGGACCAGACCACAAGTAAAACATTAAAAGTCACTCACCAATTTGTTGTTCTCGTACACATTTTCTTTACTGAGGGAGTTGAAGTTTCTGAAATAGAGGAACAAGAGAAAAATCTCAGGTTGGTGATGCAGAGCAGGCTGCTCCACTTCCAGCTTCTCAAGCCTCTCCGAGCCTCACTGGTCCAGGGTACAGAGCACCTCCTCCCAGCCTGCCTTCTCAGAGATGCTCTGGAGGGAGCAGTGTGTCAAATCCCATCCAAGACACTCACAGACCTGCTGTACCTCCCAGGACAGAGAGGTGCAGGAGACTCAGCAGGCACAGCCATCTGCCCACGAGCAGCACAACACATTTCTGGCACATCTACCCTTGCAAGGCTGCCTCCTGCAGTCAGCACGTGCTGACGCCAAGACATCCCATGCAGATTCAGAGCTTTTGCTGAGACAGACACAGGAGCAACCTCAAACTCATGGAAAGCCCAGCTCCTCTCCCACCTCAAAAAGGTACACTGGTGCCTGCCAGCCAGATTTACAACACTCTCTCCTCGGAAGCACTTTCCAAACCATCGCATCCATGCTCTTTCCTCATCCTGCAAGTTGTCTCCACACAAGGAGACCTCAGCTCCAAGTTCTGGTTTCAAAACCTCCTTTGTCCTCTGGCAGAGCTCCACAAAACCAGCACTAGGAATGTGCCTGGGAAATACCTCTGCCCACAACACAACACATGTGCCTGATAACACCACAGTTGTCTGTAGAAATGTTATTCTTCTTTTCCCTAGGGCCGTCTCCTTTGATTTGTAACCAGAACCAGTAACTGAAAAGGAAGAGACAATTACTGTTTGCAAGTTACAAGCCAAAGTCAACAGCCCTTCTTCCTTGCTGCTGTCCCTGGACATCACCTCCCTCCTCCCCTATCACAGATTTACTCTCCTCCTCTCTGGTCCAACCCAGATGCCACCTCTCTCTGCGCTGTGCTGGGAACTCAGAAAGTGGGGACCTGGCAAGACAGGCAAGAAAGCACTGGGAAGAATGAGTTTGTGCTATTGGAAGCAGAGCCACAACACAATGTGCTTTCTCACCCATAGCAGAGCACGTCCCTCGCCTAGGAAACAGCCACCGTCAGCTTTGTTTTAAAGTGACTGTCACTTGCTAAATTGGGAATACAAAACTGCCTGTTGGCTGCCAGCCCTGCTCTCCAACACCGCTTCCTTCTGCCCAGGCAAGCAGGCAGGGTCAATGCCTTTCTGATAACCCAGTTTCACTTTACAATCCTTGTACCTACTAGCACAGAGCTGAAGCGACCGACTGGTATCAGAGAGGAAATTCTCACTGATAAGCAGAAAAGGCTAGAGACCAACTCTGCATTTTCAAATGTAGCACCTTAATAACCCAAGTGGACTTACCCTTGTTAGCCAGCCCCTCAGCTCTAAGAGGAGCCAGGATAACAGTGTGAAAACCAGGGCAAACCTGGCCCACAGCAACCTATTAATGAGACAAACACATGATCTGGAGTACAGCAGGGGAACTTTTTCCATGACTTGTATCAGCAAGGAGCAAGCCAGGTCCTTTATCTACTTATTACAGAAAGTGGAGCATTACATTATACATAAGAGAGGTGCTTTCAACCAGGTTTGTCTATCACACCACAGCCTGTGCCTCCTCCCTGCTTCCTGCATCTGGAACTGCTGTGTGGGATAAGGAGAGAATGAATGACAGATAAGACCCAAAGGTCAAACTCCCCCGAGAAGCACATAAAGACAAGGCACATCCCACCTCTAAATCATATACTCTTTCCTGTGCAAAATCAATGGGACTTGCAGAGTTTTTCCTTCAAGCAGTGCTCCTGCCCAGAGATTTCCCTTCCCTGAGACAATGGATTAAAAAGAGCAACAAAAACAATCACAGAAAGCTTCAGTGGTACAATACAATCATCCTGGTTGTGTCAGACAAGGAAATCGGGGTTCTTTAAGAGCCAGCTGAATGAGATGATTGCAGCACTCTGCCTCACTCCTGGTTCTGCTCCCAAATAGTCTCTGTAGCAGGGAAACGCAGGAAAACACCTGCAAGAGCAAAGGGAAGCTCCAGCTCACTTGGTCATGCTGACACATAAGACATAACATACTATTCATTGTTGGCCAGTGGCCTTTAGCCACACTGAATGCTGTTTGCTCTGCCGGTGTGCATGCAGCTCCACACTGCATGGCATGTAAGAGACCTAAAACCCGAATCTCTTGATGGTGAATGTCCGAAACCCCAAAGGAGAGTGCAAACAACCAGGTTACTTGGTCGTTTCAAGAGCCTCCTGCCCACTCAGCATCACTTCTTCCCTGGCTAGTCAGGTGAACTGCTTGCATATAGTATTTCTTTTGGAAATTGATCTTGCTGCTGCAACTCCTATCTTGGAATATCAAAGCTCTCTGGACCAATGTAATCCTAAGGAAGCAAAGATAATACAAACGGAGAAGGAGTTCTCCGCTGAGAAAACACAGGCAACTGAATTAATTGGAAGAGGTGAGAAATATAACCTGACCCAAGAGAGGGCCTCCAGTGCTGGAAACAAATCAGAGTGGAGTTCACCAGCACAGGAATACAAGCGAAGCTTCTTGCTCCCAAAATAACCCTTCTCTTAGCAAAAAGAAGTGGCCCAGTGCTTCTCATGACCACAAATCTCCTTGACCACCCACAGCTCCAGCTGCACAGACCCAGTGCTCGCAAAGCACATGTGCTTCCACAGGAGGAATCTCTGCTGCTGCAAGTACTGACTTGGTTGTAAACTTGACCTTGGAGCAGACTGGGAGGGGGGGGGGAGGAAATCCCAGAGTCCTGATGGTACCAAAAGCTTCTGCTCCTCAGCACTTTTGCACTATTTTGTCTCTAGATAATAAGATATTTCACTGAAAAAGAGTGAAACACCCTTTGCCAGCTCCCAGTTCTGGAACAGAGGGTTCAAATCCAGAGTGCTCTGCTGGGAGCGGGACCTTTCAGCTGTGCTCTTCCTGGAGGTGCAAACAACCTGTGCAAAGAGGACAGAGCCAGGAATCCCAATTGGAAGATGCCCAAATGCACTCATCCTCCTCTCAGCAGCACCTGCTCCACAACGGTCTGTTCAGTGTGCTGCTGGGGGTAACTAACAACTGACCCCAGCGCCATCCTCCCTTCATCTATGCCCATCACACAACCCACAACGCCACAGAGGCCAAGCAGGCAGCAGCTCTGCTCCAACCCCAGCCTTTTGCTAAGGGGATGGAGAGTGCAACCTGTCCTCAGCATAGCCAGGGCCCTCCCTGGCTGTATTGATGACTGTCGGCCTCATCCTGCCCTGCTGAGCTGACAGCAGCCCAGGAAACACTGCTGGAACAGGCACCATAGGCTGCTGAGCTGCCAAGGGGGATTTCATAACCAGTCCATTCCCAGAATGTGGAGCTGAACACCAGCTCCCAGGCTGGGAAAGAGCAAGATCCCACAGAGAAGCAGCTTAATCAAAACCTTTCCTTGACATCTGGCATTAATATTGGAGTGAGGGCGCACAGCTCCCCAGCTTCTTCTAACTCACATATCAGCCATGGCCACTAAAACTTGCACAGCCATGGCCACCACATGCAGCAGCTCCAATCTCAGGCTCTCACCACGCTGCTGCGAGGCTGCACATCCCTCTGATGAGAGGAGCCTCAGGGCTCTGCAGTCACCCCAGAATGGGCTGGGACCTGCCTGACACACGTGTGCGTGCCTGGCTGGGGCTGGCTCTGGAGCGCTCTTTAGCTGGGACGAAAGAGAAACGAATTTCCATGGTAATTCAACATCCATCTTCACTCCCCCACAGCATCCTTAGGGGAGTGGGAAGAGAGTGGGAAATGCATTTCTGATTTTACATAGCCTGCCCTGCTCACTGCTAACACAGAAACCAACATCAGGCAAGCCTAAGGGAAGTTATCATATTTTCCATATGTTTTCCAGCAAGAAAACAGAAAGGGGGAGGAGAGACTCCCAGCAGCCACATACCCCACAAGAGAAGCCTGTGATTATGACCATGTTTTGTAATTGCTTGAAGTTTTCCTGGGAACTTCTGCATGGAGAAATCCCCTACACTCCTCAGTCCAAGAATGGCATTTGTGTAAACCACGGCAGAAAACGCACTGTTGCAAAACTCTTCTGCCGTGACTGAATCATGTCCTGCAAGTGATTAATACTGCAGAGCTGCTGCAAACACCAGTTTATCCTTTCCTCGTTTTATTTGCGGCGCGATGCTTTTAATCTTCAACCAGGATCTTTACTAGAAGCAAAGGGGAGAAGCTCAGGGCAAACCACTTCCAAACCCTTGGGAGGCAGGGGTCACGGCCACATGTGCACCCAGCTGCACTTCTCTGCCTGTAGCTCCTGTACTATCAACACTGAGAAGCCTTTACAGGTAGACAGAGAATGGCACAAGTGTTCAGTCTCAGGATCCAACACGTGACACCCGGCAGCCCCAGCCACTTGAAAGCATAACTTCCTTCCAGTAGGACTTTGCCCAGCCAAGGATACACTTGGTGTTTCCCTGCATTACATCACTGACACCGATGAGGGAGGCTGCTGATAAAAGCTTCTCTTACTTTAACCTTCAGGCAGTCTTTGCTGAGCTGGCCAGAGTGAGAAGCGCTTCTGTAAGGTCCCGAATAAAGCCAGGCAGAACTTCCATCATAAAAGAAAATGAATGGGAACAGGGAGACATCACAAGGCACATCTTCCCTCTTCAGCACAGGAGGATTTATTTAAGATATGTGTATCCACAGTTCAAGGATTATAAACAAGGCACTAAACTGATCAACAGGATTATTCCAGCTCTTCAGCTGCTGAGCCCCTGTGTACACCCATGCTCCCAGACAGACCAGCTGCAGAGCTGGCCAGGACGCTGTCACGATCCCTCCAGGAGCATGTCCTGGTCACATCAACCTTTCTGCTCTGGTATTCTGTATCTTTAGGATTGTGAATCAAAGGAAGGAAAGGAAATATCTGGAGTCATGTGGACATGACGGCATGGCAGGAAGCCATACACAGCAATACCATGGTGACTGCCCAAGCACTGGGACTACAGAAGGTGTGCCTTAAGTGCCTGTTCCAAGTTTCAAGAGGAGAGAAGAGCAAGAGGAGACCTTCTGCTTGGGATTCCACCAGAAGCAACAGACCTGTAAGAGATCTCTACACACAAACTCAAGTGTCTGGCTGTTCTGGGAGCACAAGGAAAAAGGCGGAATTCAAGGAATAGGAGGAAAACCACAGGACAGACAACCCAATGTGGTCCTCTGCCTTGTAGACACATCTGACTGAGAGAGACCTAAGCTTAAATCGATAATCCTGGGCAATCTTTGTGCAGATCCCTTGCCTTGAGGTCCCCTCTCAACTTCCCCAACTCAAAGTCCAAAGAGCCCAGACGTAACAAAACAAAACAAACCCAAACCAACTAGGAAGCAGGATCTACATTTCCCTTTAGCTCTTCACCTTCCCAGATGTTAACACTTAGGCAGCAACAGGTCAAAACCCGCAGGGTGCCTGCAATGGCACCGGCAAGGGGTGGAAAACACTTTGCCTCCCACAGATGGAGCAATAGATGGGAAAAATGGAGTGATGTGCAGGAATCTGAGCCCTGCCCTTCTATTGTATTTTGGTTAAATAGCCCTCGCCTCCCCACTCACAGCTGAGCTTGCAATGGGGCTGCGCAAGGAAAACCCAGCCTAAGCAAACACTAACAGCAAAGGAGGAAATGCTTCCCCCAAAACCAATGCCTGAACTTGTTTTGCAATGGAAAAAGACACTTTTAAAGCACACAAAATCCAGCCACGGAGGGAAGGAAAAGGGAGAATCTTGGGGAGGGGAGGAATGCGTGTGGGTAGTGCGAGCACAGCTCTCCACTTGGACAGCCTCAGCGTGGGTGCTATAGCAGAGCTCCTGGCACCAGCTGCCAGCCCACAGCATCTCCCCATGAGGAGCTGGCATCTCGGCTGGGCTGAGGGAAGGCGAGCGCCCATGGTGGGCTATGGTCCGTGGCTCTGCGGCAGCCCATCGAAGGTCCCAGCCCATCGAAGGTCCCAGCCCGTCGAGGGTCCAGCCCATCGAGGGTCCCAGCCCATCGAGGGTCCCAGCCCATCGAGGGTCCCAGCCCCTGCGATCCGGCAGCCCAGGCCTTGTCCTCGATGCTCCCCGCGGGTACTCACATGAGGTCCGGCCGGTGCCGGTGGAGGATGGCGCAGAAGGCGAGGCCGTCGCGGAAGGAGGTGGTCATGTTGGTGATGTTCACATCGCGGTAGCCCTCGCACTGCTGCTTGCACCACAGCTGCAGGTTCTGGATGGCCGCCATGGCCTCGACGGCCCGGGGGAGCCGGCTGCAGCGCTGCGGATCCCCTCGCCGTGCCCAGCCCGCCGGTGTGCGCCGTCCGGCCGAGCCGAGCCGAGCAGGAGGCGGGGAAGGGGCGGGCGAGGGGCGGGCAGCGGCGGCCCCGCAGGGCCTCGCCCCGGAGCCGAGCTTAGCGGAGCCGGGGGAGAAGCGGCCGGGAACGGTGGCAGTGCGGTTGAGCCCCCGACATGGGGGTCCTGTCGCGACACGGGGGTCCCACACGTTGGGTTTCTGCCGTGTGGACAATGGAGGTTTCCTTCGCAGCCACACACAGAGAACCAAGTGTCCTTCAGGGAGGTGTGAGGAGGAGGAGGAGGAGGAGGAGGAGGGAAGGTGAAGCACGGCTGCCCTGAAGGGAGGAGGGGAGCCGGCCATGGGCTGTTACCATCACCTGCAGCCCTTGGCCCTGCAGAAGGGGATGGATGGGGATGGTGGGTGAAAGCAACCACCCGCGTTGGTGCTGCCCTGGCCGTGGCCGGCATCACCATCACCAACACACAACGGCTGCCCCATGGCATGCACATCGCACACCATAACTCACCTGGCCTCATGCGGCTGACAAAACGGCAGAAGAGACAAGAAGAGCTGCCTGTAAATTAGGTTAAAATAATTAATAATACATATATTAATGGTGTTTCTATGACATGATATGGATAATATACATTAATATATAAATACCTCACAAATAATTCAGTGCGTTCGCATTTCATCAACAATCACTGGCCAATGTATTTACTTTATGGTAAGGATTATACATTTCATTATAAATGGCTTGCTGGGCATGTCAGCAACTTTTACATCTCCATTCACTTTATTATTAATGGTTTCCTGAACAGTAACAGCATAATAATGCACACAATGCAGCATGAATATTTGATGCGGCATCTATAGTCTCCCATTTATCATTTATAACAGGCTACAAAAACATTATAAAACATTTATTACAAATTTATAGATCACTTTATACTAAAACAAAGCTGTGTTATAAATACATTATTAATCCTTTATGCCATTTATAGGAATCCCTTGTAATAAGGCCTTAGCATATGTTGCTGCACAACCGTAACAAGAACGGTGTGGCAAGGAGGAAGCACAGTACAGTGAGCCTGCTCCCGAGCACGGGGTGTATTCTGTGAAGGAAAGCACGAACATCTGCACTCAAAATTAATCAGACTACCAAAGGGCCAATCAAAAGAAATGCTGGATTAACTCAAAAGGCTTTTTCTTTCACCCCACTCCCTTGGAAAAGATGCTTGCTTTCTTGGAAACTTGCAGCGCTGGAGCCCTGGAAGCTGAGCTGTCCTGCTTCATTTCCACACCACCTTTTCATTAGATTGGTAACAAAAAGCCAACTGGCTAATGATAGGCAGCCCTTCCCCTCCTCTGCTGTCAGGTAGCTTAGGGCTTGAAATACAGAGGATGCAAAGGGGTTAGGAAATGCATTTGGTGGGGTTTCTTTTTGTAAGTCTCAAAGACTGTTTTGTTTAGCAGCGTGCAGCCCCCTGCCGTGCTTGCAATCTCTACAGTGCGGCACTGGGAAATGAGGAGAAGAAAATGATGTTTGAAAATGGGAGTTGTTGCCAATCGCTGATAGTACAAACAGTGAGAAGCAGCTTCGGAGCTCAGCTTTGACACAGCTGTAGTTACTCCTTTCAGATTTAATGGCCCAGATGGGGCACGGCCCAGGGAATGATATTGAGCTTTTTAAAAACTATATTTGTTTAACACGACAATCTGTCTTCTCACAAACCCAGCTTAACGACTCAATGGGGTCTGTGCTTTCTCATTACCCTGTGCTTTGGAAGGGGCAGCTGGGGCTGGGTAGCAGGAGACATAGACCCATGGAGCAGAAAGCCAGCCTGGACTCTTGAGAGCAGCTGTGATGTTCTGTGCATCACAGGCCACTGCATTTCACCTCATCCCTCCCTGCACTGAGCCTGGTCATCTGTGTTTGGCCCCAACAGTGGTATCAGGAAGGCATCCAGGCTTGCAGACACCAGGAGAAGAGAGTAATCGCGGCTGGCTCCAAGCTGTGCATCCCACAGAGGGTTAGGTTGAAGGTACAGCCCTTGGTACACCAGAAGAATCAGGTCCGCATTATGCACTAAGGTGATTAAAATGACATTGCTGAAGGAGTTAGCTAAGGCAGTAATAGTATTACTACTGGCCCAATAATGGCTTTTCAAAACACAGGCATCAGCGACTTGTGCAGTGTTCTTAGTTAGTGATTAAGGAGAGCTCTGCGGGAGTTTATAGCAATGATGAGTCTTTAATGTACCAACAGGTAAACTAACAAGCACTCGAGGGAGGAACAGGGCAGGAAGGGAGCAGAGCTGCCTGTGCAGCTGCCTACTATTACCCACAACCACTCTTCCCCTAGGATATTCCTCATGGGATGATGCTTACAAATCCCTTCTCTGTATTGTACTTTTCCCTTCTATAACTTTTCCTTGTAGGAGCCTTATATATCCTCATCTGTTTTGCAGACCTTTCCCACACCCATTGAGCTGTTCCCAGTGCTGCTGGGTGAGATTTCCTACCAGGTCACTGCCAGCTACTGGAGCAGAGCATGTCCTGCAACACAGGATCCCCTAGATTCCTTCCTAAGGCACGTTTGGAAGCCTGTGGGAGAGTAGCAGTCCACAGACATGGACTGATTTATTCTTCTCTACTAAAGGAGATACATCTCCTTTTCTTTCTCTTCCTTTTCAGTTCTCTTCCTAGATACCAAACTGCAGCAGAGAAATGCTGAGTGCTTCCTGTGGTTGTTTTGACTATGAGTGGTGGGGACCACCCTCTGCCATTGCCTCTTAAATTTATCCTGGTTCTTTTATGCAGCAGACTGGACTTTAGTGTTAGTAGAGAAAAAAACTTAAATATATGACTAGGACCACAGTAAAGCTCAAAGAAAAACAGCCAATGTTTGTTTGAGGACTTGAGTTAGAGGGAAAGGGTGGATTCCTTATACCAGGCAATGTGGGGCCTCATGAAACTGAGAATGAAGGAGTTTTTTTCATGAGAGAATGAAACATTAGAGAAAAACCACATCTTTTAACTACTGTGGGAAATCAGCTGATGAAACTGAGCTACTTCGTCATCGTGCTGCAGGCTGTACACAGGGCTGTTCACTCCCAACAGGAATTGTGTGTTGTAGCCAAAAGCTCTCATACATTCCCATGCCAGTGACCTGTAATAAATTGAAGGATTCAAAAGGAGAAGGAAAAAGTATGCGTCTCATCAGTAACATGCCTCATCAGCTCTCTCTTCCCAGAAGGCAGCCAGGCTAACTCCAGAGAGACAGAAAGGCACAAGCCAGGAAAAGAAAGCCCCAACAGTTTGACAGCTACTCACACAGAAATGCCTCCCCATGACACCCACTTCTCCTCCGAGCCTGGCAGTTTGACCTGCAAAGTAGCCCAAAATAAATAAAGGTATGATGAAATTCAAGTCTGAACACAAATTTCTATTGAAATAATGTGAAAGTGAAATGTGAATTTACAGGAACAGGCACTTCAGTGAATCTCTCTGTGACACGTGCCCCTCAGAAGCTCATCAAGGGTAAATCCATTACCCTAGAACCTCTAAATCAGTGAGCGCCAGAGCTCACTGTGTCCTGTCACCCAGGTACAACACAATGTCACATGGAAAAAAGTCTTTCTCCCTTGCTTTCCCTCCTGCCCACTGGCTTTCCTGTCCCCCAAAACAGTGAGAGGAGGTCAAAGTCAGAAAGTGATTCCCAGGCAACAAGGATGAGAAACTGCTCCTCGCATACCGCATCTTACACACCAAGTGAGAAGGAAATACCTGCTTGGTGGGGTACCAGAGTATCCCAAGGAGCTAGAAGCAGCTCTTCAAGGACCCTGGGGATTGGTGTTTGTTTTAGGTGACCTCCCCTCCTCTTCCAAGAAGGCTGAAGCGCGTGGTGGTGATCCCCAATCTCTGCACTGCCATGGCAGAATGCCCTCCCCATCCGCTTCACTGTTCTTATCACAAAGCGAAAGTGAAGGTGTGTTTTGGTGATGAAAACCTGTTTAAATACAAGACTGAGGTGACCTGTATTTATCATTGCATCACCATGGGAGCAGGACCCACCCTGGCTGCTTTGAAGTGCTGTGCCTTATCAGCAGAGCAGAGTTTAAAGCCTGCAAACCAACAATATTTGTTGGAGATTAACAGCATTAACATATTGAAACCAAGAAGCACTTTGTCTCTTCCAAGCTCACCGTGAACATGGGTGAGGTCTCCTTTTCCTAGTGGTGGGGATAAACAAGAACTTGTTCTCATTTTGCAGGAAGACAAAGACTGCTCATCATTCAACTTACTGCTGACCACCAAAATCCAGCTGGAACCTCACTTGGAAGAGAGTCCAGCGCTTACCTCAGGTTACTAACTTGATAGCAATGAAGTCCTTGGGATAACATAACTTCAAAGGCCAGAACTTTGTACTTTTGTCCTGAATTCATGAGAAAACTTATAAATTTCATTATTTTCAACCAGGAAGAAACCCTGAAGCACCACGTGCTTTATGTGGGGGAAAACAGGAGTGCCCATGAGAGGTCTATGACAGTACAGAATTCAAACTCTTTGGTCCTGGCCTAGCAGTGTGACCACTGCATGGTGCTCCAAGGCCATGTGTGTGTCCCTATGTTGAACTGATGTAGAACAGGGAAGCACTACAAGCTCTACAAGACACCTCATGGTAGATGCAGTTCAAAGTGTCCTACTCACCCGGTGCTGAGTGCCCTTAGAGGTCTCACTCCTCTCTGAAGATGCTCCAAGTAAAACCATAAGCATCACTTTAGGTTTTAAATCTCATTATTGGTTAAAAAAAAGGAGAGGAAAGGAGGTAATTTTATTACTTTTATGGTATGTTTTCCATTATTTGCATAATTGTTTAATGCTAATAAGACAATTAGCAATTCTTACAGCTTAATAATTACCCAGCAGTGACGGGTCTGTTGTAGCTTAATGAATTTTTTAATTGTTGCTGGGGGTCTTGATGTATTTTTGCCCAATTTCTTCTTGTGTTAGAGATGCTGTTCATGCAAACAGGGTAATGCCAAAGGCAAGACAGCACCAGCTACACAGGGCAGGCAGATACAGTATTATAAAGGTCTCTTGAATTTGAAAGGAGGGGAAAACACAAGCTCTATATTCTGCTGCTTTAGGGCCAAATTAGCTAAACACACAGAGAGGCAATGCAGAGATTTAAAACTCAGTCCCCCTTAGGTAAATACTATCCCTAGAGAAGCCAGGCTACTCAGTTGGTGTGGGGCTGGCTTTGACATCCCTAAAGCTAAAAAACCTCTTACCATTTTTAGCTTTTGGTGTGCAATTCCTCGAGTTAAGCATGAATCACATCATCCTGAACTGTGGTGTGGCCAGAAGGAAGTTAACTGAGGGCAGGCAGGAATGGTGTTTGTCACTGACAGAGGTCACGGATAAAGCTGGCTGGAGGAAGAGGATGGTGGGGCCCCAGGGCCCAGGAATAGACACCACAGCCCACACTTACACACAGAGAATAAGTAGTGGAGACGGCTTTCTTCTTTTTTTTTCCCCCTCATGAGATTTCTTGCATGCTGTTACTTGCAGAACGAGGTTCTCTTTCTCTTCCCTTCCTCTTTTTTGCTGGCTGGCAAAATGCTGAAACCATGAAATCCCAGTTGCTGGCTGTAACTTGTACACCTCTCCCTGTGTTTCCGCTGTTGACGTAGCAGGTTGGGCAGATTTGTCTCTGAGCTCAGTGCTGGGACTCTTCCAGCTCCCCAGCACTAAGCGTGCCCCAGAGGCAGCTGCCACTGAGACAGGAGCATGTATTAGTCATGACCTCAGAGCAGCTTCCAGTGTCTGCAGGCAGCCTACAGGGATGCTGGAGATTACAGTGACAGGACAAGGGGTGATGGGTTCAAACTAAACCAGGGGAAGTTCAGGTTGGATATGAGGAAGAAGTTCTTCACTGTGAGGGGGATGAGGCACTGGAACAGGTTGCCCAAAGAAGTGGTAAATGCCCCATCCCTGGCAGTGTTCAAGGCCAGGTGGACAGAGCCTTAGGCAATACGGTCTAGAGTGAGGTGTCCCTGCTCATGGAAGGGGGCTGGAACTGGGTGATCTTAAGCTCCGTTCCAGCTCAAACCGTTCTATGATTCTATGACCTGCACCAGACCTAGCAGAACATGGTATGGTCAGGTTAGAGATGCTTACAGCCCATGCAGTAAAGATCCATCATGTGCATGCTGGACAAGTGTCCATCTCCCTTTGAAGGCTGCCACATCTGGGTCATAAAAACATTTAATCTCTGCAGCAGAGAGAAATGATTTGTGGCAGGAAACCATCACAAAAGGTGCCTGGTGTTTGCAGGGGATTTGTGATCCCTTGATTCCCACCAGGAGGTGGGACCTGGTCATCTCTGTGAGGAAGCAGCTGGGCTTCAAGAGGACCCAACCTGAATGCCTTGGCTCTTGTGCTGCAGCCTGCCTGCACCATGCCACCACCTCCACAGGCTGGGCCAGGAACAACCCTGCAAACCTGTTCACCACTCCTCTCCATGGAGATGGCTCCAGCTCCCAGGAGGAGCGCGGCAGACCCATGAAGGGTACCCCTGTCAGCTCAGCAGGGATGGGAGGAGGCAAAGCACTCAGCCAGGCGGAGATGAAAGTTACACAGCGCAGATTAGAAGGCGGGCGAGTGTCAGGGCATCAGTAACGCCGTCGCTAAGGGTTTTAGAGCTGTCATGCCTGCCTTCTCAGACAGGAGGGACGAGCTCCTGCCCTGAGCTGTCTGCACAGCAAAGCACCCCTTGACAGCTCTGTTCTCAGCACTCATCTGGTTTTGGTGACGTGCTTCAAGCCAGGGCAACTGGCTCAGCTCCACTGCGTCCAAGCAGAGGGTGGAAGCAGAGCAAATTCATCATGGGAACATTGGATACAGCTAAAAGGAGAGAAATCAAGAAGTTATAGATGATGTTTCTGTACTGGGAGATCTAGGGGAAAGCACAGCTCTGCAAAGTAACTTCTTCCCATGTTCCTTCCCTTTGAATTTGATGCCTAGTCTCCCAAAAGATGAAGTCTGCTGCTGCTGATAGAGATGCTCCTTCCACCTTCTCAGACACCTCTCTCCACACTGCCCTACAAAGCCTGGCTGTTCTGATCTGAGGGGAATCAAGTAGTTCTGCCAACACCCAAGCATGCCCTGCTCCTCCAAACCTGGCATCCTGGAGGTGGTCAGCTCACAGCAAGCATCACCAGAGTAGAATTTGGGGCCAGCCACACAATTTGATTTTACACACAAATGTTTCTAGTAGTAGCCCTGGAGCAGGATTTCTAGAAAGCACCATATACAGGAAGGATCTTCACTAAAGCACCACTACTTTGACTTGCCATCTTTGTGTGGTAAGCCTTGAGACATCATTCTTGCTCCTTTATTCAAAGTCCTGTGAAAATCCCTTTTCCAGCCAGTCCCACAAATTCCCAGTTGCTCTAGGTCCACAGCAGCACCAAAAGAATCACTTCCCTGCTCTGATAGAGCAGTGCCTTAATGGTGTCTGATAAGGGACTGAGGTAAGAGGAGTCAGTAATCTCACTGGGAACCCTTTAGACAGGCATTAATCCTGCTGTCACTGAGCCCCTCAGGAAAACCGTTTCAATTACTTGATCTTCAGCTGTTTCTCCACATAATTTATATGTAGCTAATTGCCACAGTAGTGGCTCTGGATGTGAAGCAGATGCTGCTGAGGAAAGGAAGCATGTTGCATCCTTAAGTGATGGCTCTAATCTCTTTATTTAAAGGCAAGGCAAGTTACGTTTGATGGGAGGTTCAGATCTCTCCCTCTTCTTCTCCATCTCTCTGCAAAGCCCGCTGGACATTCATTCCTATTTTGACAGATCAGCACAAGGGCTCAGCTGTGGTGCTCCTCATTTGCAAGGATGGATGGTACTTCTCTACCCATGAGGAGTTGCATAAGCAACTCCTGCTACCAGCAAGGAGACACACTAGTCTACAGCTGTCTATCCAGAATACTACACAAATTCTCTACTAACGAAGTGGAGTGCCAGAGAAATAGAGACAAACGTGAAAGCAAACTGGTGACTGGAATTAAGCAAGACTGGAGAACAAACATACATGGCAGTTATTTCTCTGGAGCAGAGGGAAGGAAGACACCTCCTCCTCTGTCCTCAAATGACAGCTGGCAAGTAAGACACCATCCCTATCAGCACACAAGGACCAGAGAGCAGTGGTCAGAAAAGTCACAGGGAGGAAGTGGTGGATCCCAAAAAGGAAACCCAACTGCTTGTTTGAAGACCCCACTGATAACAGCCAGTCTCTGGGTTGTTTGCAGAGGTACCGAGAAGTTTTCTGCAGTTGTTTCTAAGAACCTGTTAAAAGTCATCCTGCCAGCAGCTGGGGCTGATGAAACTCACCTATGACACCCCACTGACCTTTCTAAACCTCTATCTCACACATTCTGTAAAAGGCCAAGACAGCTCTGTGAGCATTTGTCCATGGAGACAGGTCCTCCAGAGATGCTTTGTCTAGAGTAACAGAGAGAGGGATGTGAAGCTACACCCAAGGCAGCACAAAGCAGAGCAAGGCACAACAGAAACAAAGAGGATTTTAATTAAAAAACCAAACACCCATCCCCAGAAAACAAAAAAAGGTCTCTCCCCCTGCACAGATCTGCATGTTCTCTCCAACAAAGAGAGTGCAAGGGCCAGTGCTCCCTTTTGCTCTCCCAGCGGCTCTGCCTTCTTGAGACACAACCAACCAACCAACCAATGGCCACTGCCCCAAGACCCCATGAAGGAAGTGGTCCCTGTTTGGCACAGTGTTCAGGAGATGAGCAATAATGTCTTAGCCAGATAGACTGCCCCTTTCTGCTTTTCATCAGCATATTCTCCTTTTCCAGCAGTCTGGCTTGCTACATCACCTCTTTGATCCTCCAGCACATGGGCTGAAATACACTGTCTTCTTACAGGGCTTCAGTGCAGCTGATGAGTCCAGCCCAATTAATTCCTCTGGAACTGAAGGTCCCAGAACCATGTGTTCATATCATGGCCTCCATGTGCAGAACCTTCAAGGCCTCTGAAATCTGAGAGCTGGTGTCTATCTGGCCGTACATCCCCACCAGGAAGGCCCTGTGCAGTAACACTGCTGCGTGCTCTGTGAAAGGGAAAGAGAGTGTGAGGACTGACCCAAGAACTCCAACATGCCAGCAAGAGCAATCCACCAACACACATGGGGATGAATGCAGCTGTGCCATTAAGAAGGTGGCACAATCCACCATTTAACAGCTCTGTGTGATCACAACTCAGAGGTTATAAGGGATCAAATCTACACCAAGGAAGCCTTTCTTGCATCTATGACAAATCTCCCCTGTGATGCTCAGATCAAAGCTGCTATTGATATAATCACCTGTGTATTTCATGGCCTGGTCTAGGCAACCCTGACCCTTGAAAACTTCCCAGGGAGCCTGTTCCTATCACAGGAGCCTAGCTTTGACCCTTGTGAGGCCAAACATGCACCAAAGGTGGCAGATATCAACTTACCTTGGCAAAGAAGTGTGTATTCTGGCAGGTTTCTCAGTGCTGTCTGCACCACCTCAAAGTCTCGGCTGCCAAGGCAATACATGAAGGTGGGAAGAAAGTCTGCAGCAATGCTGGGGGTAAAACACGACAGTGTCAGTACAGCTCAGAGCACCATCAACAGGCATTCAAGATGGGCAGCCAATGCCCATGAGTGACTCAGGACAGGCTGAGTTCCAGTGGGCCTCACCTAGGGTTGTTCTGAATGGAGCGTAAAGCCAGGCTGAAGGCCAGATTTCGGCAGGACTCCTCTGATGAATTCATCAGCTTCTGTAGGTTTGTCTGAAAGAAGATGCACAAATTAGGATCACAGGGCCAGCCAGGAAGCAAACACTCCAAACACTTGCATTACTACCCCTCCAGCACCAATCCAGCCCAACACACATCCAGCAGGTACTGGCTGAGCCAGAAAATCCCTCTTTGTAAGATGGATTATCCTGGTTTTGAATACTTTAAAGCATTTCTCTGTAATCTTATTCCATGTGGGTCAGCTGAGTTTTCCCCTGTCTCCAGCGTTTTCTACAGAGCTGTTTCGCTGTCTACCCAATACTGGGAAGAGGACAGAGGGTTAATTTTTCCTCTGACAAAGAAAAGTTAAAGTGGATGAGGGCAGACCCAGTATGCAACAGAGAGAAGATGGGAGGAAGTAAATACTGCCTGCTGTCAGAAGGCCTAACTGACGATGCTCCAGCCACCACCCAAAAAGCAGAGGGAGGGTAGTACTTGAGCTGGCTGTGCAACACAGACTCTGGAGAGAAGAACCTCTTCCTTCCACTGGCAGTTTGAGACACTAATACTCACAGCAAAAAAGGACAGAATTTCTGGCCTCCGTCTGGACATCTCATCAATGTCTGTCAGCACCTCCAGGATGTCTGGTGGAAGACACAGGTTGAAAGAGGTGACTGAAATGCACTGATCTAGCACAGGATCTTTATCTTTTTCCCTACAAATCCAATCTCTCAAGCAGTCAAGTTTTCCCACCTGTTTTGATGACACAGAACTAGTGTAATACAGACAGCTCTTCAAAAAGGATGACAACAGGTAGGTCACATGCCAGATCAGCACATCCCAACCTGCACAGCCAGAAGTCACCAGCACCGTCACGCCATAGGCAAGGAAAGGAGTGGGGTGTGAGGTTTCAACTCCAGAAGACCTTCTTCTGAAGTTAACTGAAGGATCTTTACAGAAAGGCTCTTTCAAAAACACATCCAGGTAGGATTTCTTCCCCTTATTTCTAATGTGGAAAGAAAACTGTCACCCCAATACTACAACTTAGGTCTGAACACTGGACACCTGCAATTTCAGAGACCTTTGGATAAAATGCACGTTGTTCCCATACATCAGGTTAACAGAGTTTTCTTCCATGAAGGCCATTTGGGGATTTCTAACAAAATCCTGCTTCTCATCAGTTTGGTATTTTCATATCACTAAAAAAAATGGCATTCCTATCAGCACTGCAGACCTGGCTCTACGTGAACTGCTTGAATTACTTCTATCTCCCAGAGCACTTACAAGGTGCTTGAAGAGCCCCAAAGCAGAGGCAGTCGCAGCACTCCTAAGTGATAACAGCATCATTATATGCCTCTGTTGCAGCCAGTTATGGACAAGTTCAATCAAAACAAAGCCACATCCTAACTGCTGGAGACTTCCAAACACAAGACTGAAACAGGAAGCTAGCCTATAGCCGACAGGTAAGTCACAGGGTTGTCTGCATTTGCCCTGCATCTTTGTAGAGCTCTGCAGGTCCTCACCTTCAACTGTTTGGCCTCTAGAGAGCCTCTTCATGTATGGGGCCATTTCAGCTGGTGTGAGAGGAGTGAAGAGAGACACACTGACCAGGGGGAGAGAGCCGGCTGCTGCTTCATCTGGGGGAAAAGAGAGAGACCAGGTCACTTCCCAGAATTCATGTAGCTTTAACAGAGAGACAGGTCCAGTATTCCCTACCAGTACAGCAGTTATCACAAGCCAACCAGCAATACTGTAATACAGTTCCTGGCCTTCACACTGCCTATAGCATCACTGCACCTTATGGTACCCCTCAGCTGACAGAAAGAAACCTTCCTAAGCTGTTTCAATATGGAGTGTTTTTCCCATGCAAGTTGTAAACAGCGGAGAAGTGGATTTACCCTTAGAGTATCCTGATAGGTAAATCCTTACGTGTAGCTAAGGAAGGCAAAATCTACAGCAATGAAACTTGCCTTTGTTAAGAGCTGTTCTTCTGCTCCAGTAATCATACCACTGACCCATCCCAGATACTGGTTCCAAACTGTTGAGTATACAGGTGACAGTCTCCACTCTAAATACCCTTTCATTAGGCTGGTATGAGAAGAACAAGCACAGCAGACAGTGCATAAAAGCATCTGTGCTCCAAAACATATTGCAAGTTCAGCTGGAATAACATTCCCCCCACTCAGACTCACCATCCTTCTCTTCATCAGAGCCCCTGTCCAAGACACCACTCTTACTAGGCAGACTCAGCCCAGCCAGGAGGGACTTCAACATTGCGAGGTCACTGTTGTCTGATGACAGGTCACTGGGGGAAGAGATGTCATGTTTAGCTTTCAATAGCAGTAAGGGCATGAGAAATAACAGCACATGTATGTACACCAAAATGAACCATTTCTCAGAAGCAGCAACAAGACTTTTCCTTTCATCATAACTGGAACTCAAATGCATTTTCCCCACTTATCTGCAGGTGGGACCCTGCAGCCACCACTTAGGGAAAAGACCCTCCTGCTGGCCCTCTGGAAATGACTCCAGGGCATTATAAGGCCTCAGTAGCATGTTTATGCCATTATGGGAGTTGAAATCATTATCTGATCTCCTTGGACTAAGCCTTCACCAATAAGAAGGGATATGCTGCTCATCTCAATAGAGGCTTCAGGGAGCTACGGGTGAAAAAGTGCCATATTAATAGTTATTTTGTCACATTCATATGCTGTTTTCTGTCCCATTAGCTCATGGCAGCCTGGCTGCAAGTTCTCCACAAGATAAGTATGGGCTTCTGGAGTAAGGAAGCTTACTGGAGTGGATCTGAGTGCTTCTGCAAGAAGGAGACAGCTGCCTGGGCATTGCATGTGATGTACTTGTGTATAAACTGCACAAACTTGCTGATGAAGGCAGCCAGGTGCCGTGAGGACTTTCTGTAGTTCTGAGAAAGGATTGAAAAGATGAGAGTTAGCAAAAGAAAAACAACGATGCTCTGCCCCATCCTGCACCTCCGAGGTACCAGGGGATAGCTTCTTTATCTCCTGCCTCCTCTTTAAGCTCTCCAAAGTACTTTCTTGGTCTTAGGTATATGAAAGTTTTCCCTCCAAACAGGAAGGAACTGGGCTTGCCCTGTGTGAAAGGAGCTTCTCCACCTAGTGGCTGGCAGCCCGAACGTGTGAAAGGGGAGCAGGGCCTTT
>JBCJKH010049091.1:4068-17157 GCA_039877255.1 Loriculus beryllinus
AGAGCTCCTTTCTCATCCAGAGCAACAAAAGGAATGGACACCAAGCTTGTATATAAAAATATTTCAAGAGACATTTTTCCAGGTCTTTGCTCATTCAGACATGGCTCTGAATTTTCATAATAATGAATTATCCCTCAATGTAAAAAATCCCTCAATGTAAAGACATGCAAATGATTCTTCCTCAAAAACATTTGATCATAACTGAAGTCAAGTTCACCTGTTGCTAACTAACCTCAATTTTAGAATTGCTGTAATTGCAGAACATAAGGCTGATATCCACGAAGAGCGAAGAGTAAAATTCTAGAAGTTGATGCAGAAATTCAAATTTACATTGCCAAGCAACTGAGCAGGAGAACCTGAATCAAAATGCAGAGTTGCTGCTAGTCTCATGAACTTGTACAATAACGCCAGTCAGATTCCGTTTCTTAAAATATGCTATTCAATTAATTTTGCCATCTTTATTAAATAATTTGCTTGATGAATCAATTCTTTTGGTAAACAACCATTTACATCTGCCATCAACTTCTGTGTGGGCAAAACTGGTTTTTCTTTTGGCACTAACTGCCATTTTTCAGAGCCAGTAGGGAAGGTGACAGGGTGGGTTAGCAGGTGAACTGAGGGAAACTGATACAGAGCTTCTGGTGTTAACGAAACCTCAGGTGACCAAGGCAGCACCTTCCTCTGCAGCAGAGAGTTTAAACCAAGTTCAGCAAATCAACAGGGACACTGAATAACGCTGTGAGATTTCAGCTGCTGGGAATCTGTATTCATTCAAACCAGCAACATGGATGGTGACACACTTGTATATTTTTCCCCGGTTTGGTTAGCTACCAAGATCCCCCTTGGCTATTCATTACAATATGGAGACTCTTAAGGACAATTTTTTGTTTAGATATTTATATGACCATTGAGCAATGTTATAACATTTTTAAAAATGAGGCTTTCCAGTAAGCACCATCAATTTCCTTAAAATGCTTGCTGTGAAACCTTTATCGCATAGAAAGCTAAACATAAGGATACAGAGACAGATAAGAGAGATTTCTGCATCTATTTGAAGAAATCTCATCCATAAAGAAACAAATTGCCATGGTAATTATCACTATCTTACTTGTAATTGTAAGAATAACCGTACATGCTTTATACATATGGACCGCTCTCATTCCGTTCGCTTTAATTCTCTACAGAAAAATAATGATCTTTTAAGAAGCAGAAGTATTAAATGTGTTCTGGCAACCAGGAAGCGGTGGCTTATTGAGGTGCCCTGCCACAGAGTAAGCCCCATCTGCAGATCTTGAAATGTTCCTGATTGTGCTTCAGTACAGTATTCCCAGAGACTAAAACACCAAAGGTACTAGGAACACTAATTCAATATTCATCAGCAAACCTGAGAATTACCATTAGGACAGTGCTACCGAAAGAATCACAGATGTAATCTGCATTATAGCAGAGTTAGTTTGCATTAGACTTCCTCTCAAAACTAATTACTGCAAAACAAGGGTTTGTATTATCGACATTATGAATTATTTAAATATCAGGGGGGTGAGGAGATCTACTGTGGTTTGAGTTGTGGGGTTTTTTTAAACTGTGGCAGAGCATCATGTAAAACTAAAATTCAAATTTGCATTATAAAGCCATACATGGATTAAAATTTAGTTCTTCTAGTCACTGCAGATAATCCATTCTGAAAGACCTAATAGTGACAGCACTCACATTCCTAGCCCAATTAGTCAGTTGAAACAAATCGACTAAATTTTCTAAACAGTATCCAGCTACCTGTTAGGAATGACATCTACCTACCCATTCACCCAGTCTTCCAACACAGCAGGTGATACCCACAAGCATAATACCTGTGTTTATTCCCCAAATGTTTGCTAAACACTTGTTGGAAAAAGCAGGTTTGATTTCCACTTTCACACAACTAGTTGAAAAGTCGTATCGTGGGCTGGCAAAGCCCAGCATGGAGCTGCAAGGCTCCAGGACTGCCCAAGCCAAGGACAGAGGGGCTCAACTCTCATCCAAGCACAGGTGTGATTAACCGCAGAATAGCAGTCTAGGGAAGGTTTGTGGAATGCAGGCAAAAAACGTGCACTTAATCCATGTTTGGTGCAAGGGAGTTAAGGCAGGCTATGAAAGCTCAGCTCTACAGCTACCTTCTAAGACCTGGTACCAAGACACGAGAAAGTCTTGATAAATGGATACAGGACTATATGTAAGTCAGCCATTTTGCTTACCTGGTATATGGCTATATATATTTTAAAGGCTGCTCTTCCATTACATACACTTTTCTTGGGGAATGGTATTTCTTACTATATGAAATTTCAGGGAGCACATTTTTATTTCCAAACAGGATTAACCAGGAGAGATATTACCATAGGAATGAGCAGTTAAAAATAAATCCATCTGCTGCTGATGGAGAGAAAAAGGAGAATGAAGTTCTCAGCAAGGACCACTTCCCCACCTCATGATCAGGGCTTTTCCAAAGGCTACAGCTCATCACCTCCTAACAGGACCAGGCTACAGGACTTAAAAGACCAATTTCAGCAAGCCCTAACTAAGAGAAGAAACCAAGCACTGAGAAAGTGCCTGTAACCATTTAGACATACAAGGCTAACAGTTAACTGCTATGTGAAAACCTCAAATTTCAAGATCTGCAATAGAAAGCTGGCATTTACAGCTTAATCTTAGTGTTTGTATGCTTAAACTGTATTTAGAATTTGTATACTTAAGCTGTATTACTTTTATTTATTAACCCCCAAGAGTAATAATGCACTACGTTATTAATCCATTTGAGTAGAGAAAAATCTGATTCCAAAACTTTTTTTTAATTTATTCACTATTGGTGCAACTTCTTACTGAAGCTAATGACTACCTGCAAAAGGAAAGGATTAAATGCATGCTTCAAATGTAACCAAGGACAGTAACATAATCTCATAAAAAAAATAAACCTTGATTTTTACATTACTAGTTGCATCCTAGCTTTGTTGTCATTGATTTCAGGAAATGTTTTATGACTCATGTCATGATGAGGGCTGGCCCACAGCTGTGAACTTGATACATTTCAGAAGAAAAAAGAAATAGTTTACCTTGCCCAAGAAAAACATTTACAAGTAAGGTACAGACACAATAACTCCTCATTCATTACACTGAAAGCTTTTTGCATTTCACCTGCTGAAATGAACATTTCTATTAAATATTTTTAATGATAATAAAGCCCTGTGTCCGACTTCCGAGCCCACAGCTACAACACGCACAGCACACGTGTTGGCTTACGTTACCCTGACAACATGCAGAACAGAAATTAAGCTTATGTGACTGCATGTCTGATAGTCCAAGGCAACACCAGTGCTCACGTAAGACAGGTAGGCAAGTGACTGCAAGGTTTGCAGGTGGATCTGGATATTATGCCTGTACTGAGGAATCACCATGTCCTACAGGCAGCAGGGTAGCGCACAAAGAAAGAGGCTGTCTGCACCTACTGCTGCTCCACAGACTCACATTTAGCTGTGTCTGATCTTGGCATTTTGCTTTATTAACACAAACCAAAACTACTTCCTCTGAAGATTAATAGCTTCTGTTCTCCTGGACAAGGACTGAACAGCCCACGTGGCAAGAGCCTGTGTACATGTGTACCTGTGGGTATAAGGAGCCGCACATGCCCTTTTGCATCCGAAAGGCTCAGTCAGCAGTCTCCTATTCAGTCAGCAGAATCACTTGCTGCTTTCCCAGAAGAACCAGCCCCAGCTGGCAAGATAAAGTATCATTTTTAACACGAGGCAAGTGCTACCTGTACTAAAATCCTGTCTAACAAAACAAGGTCAAACTCCATACAGTGAGAAATACTACAGCCAGCATGTAAGTTCTATAACTTAACTTCCGTTGCAGTGTTTTCAGCAGACTAGCATGGACCTTAAATTAAAAATCATTAAGATAACAAGTGGCGTCATTTCATAATTTATATATTTTTCTACTGAGATAAAAGTGGTGGCCAGGCCATAAATTTGCAAGCCTTAGTACTGCAAGAGTACTTCAACTTACTGCTTCAATAGTTCTAACACTGAAAATATAGTGCAAGATTCCTGTCTATAAAATCCTATGCCATAGCCATGTCTGGGCACAGAGTGTTTCCCAGCTTCTCAGCCCAAAAATTAAAGCACTCAGAGTATTTTTTGCAATTCGTGTTTCATTAATTTTGGCTCATAGATGCTTACAGCAACTGCCCTTTAGAAACCTGGAATTAGAAATCTCTCATTAGTCAGATTTTTCTTCTTCTGCATGGAACTGCAGTTGTAATATTATTTATGTAATATATATGTAATATCATCTATGAGTAGGGGGAAAAGTCATAGATTTAATTTATGGCATCAAAAAGAAAAGAGTTTTATAATGAGTACTGCAAGCAGATACTGAGGTGGAGAAAAGTGCAGCGCTGCACCTCACCAAGAGTATGGTTTTGATTTACGCAATAGTTTCCATGGGAATGCAGCAGCATGAAACTGGGTTCCATCTACATGATACACATCCCATGAAAACTTCATCAAAGGTGTGTTGGGCTGAAGGGTCTCAAATCCAGTACAGAACCAAGCCAAGTTTGCCACAATGAAAGAGGCATCCTTCACACTCTCCTCAGTGAGACCACTGCCTCCCCTGAGGTGTTCCAGCTGATGCACCTTCATTTGGTGGTGATGGGGAAGTCTTGCCCCAAAAGTCACCTGTTCTCACCTTCCCCAAGAGGACAGGGTGCAGAAGATCTATTAAAGCAACCTCACAACTCCCTGATCTTACACTGAGAACCGAGCAGCCCTGACTGCTCTCCAAATGCAAGGAATCTAGAAGTTCAAAATATCCTACCATGTGCACTCATGCTACATTTTACTCTTGACACATGCACATGTATCAGGAAAATGGAAGCAATATTTTTTTACTATATTTTTCCTCAGGTTTTTAGCTTTAAGTTTACAAAAAAAAAAAAAAAAAAAAGAAAGAAAGAAAATCAAAAATCTATTCCTATTAATAAATGCAACAAAACTTCAAGCTGGGATATTAATTCTAGTTCTTAGTCCTTCATAATCTCTTTTTTTTTCTGCAAAGACAGCTACAGGACTAAGGTGTTGATAAGAATCTGTGCACAACACTTCTACAGCAGTCATTTAAGATCTAACAAATTTTATCATCCATGTCCTTTGTATCTTCACACACCATAATCATTTTGAAAGCTTCCACACGTTTTCAGTGTCACTCTCTATGAGACAGACAAATCAGATTGTTATGAGAGAGTCTTAATTGCATTACATCATCTGAGTTGTAAATATTTGTCTAATTATTGTCCAGATAGGGCAATCAGTAAAAGAAGAGAAAAATCCATTCTTTCTGACCCCAAAACAAAACAGACTTCCATTACTCGTAGGCATACTGTACCATATGCTTCTCAGACACACCGCAACAGTGGGTAAACACAAATGGCTTGAGGAGATGCATCACTTTTTCCCCTATTAATGCTTCAGGATCCCTGGCTTCCAATGTTTTGCAGTCCTCAAGGCATATTTCATATATTGTTTTTAAAGCTTATTATAGACCCTGAGGAGGAAAACTTAGATCAAATACAGTTTGACAGGTAAAGGGCATTGTGAAGGCTTCGTAAGCGTATCTGCTACAGGGGGAATGTGCTCACAATGTAGAGCACCCTTTCTGTGCCATGCAGAAAGATGTACCTGTGTACACTTTTCCAAGCACTCCTTGCTCCAGTCAGGCAAATCATCATTTTACTTCTGTGAGGTATAAGCACTGCCTTACTCTTTTCGTACTTTCCTCCTCACTGTCACCTCAGTACTGTGCAGACCAGCTGCAGAAACTGCAAACTGAGGGGGCATCAAAAACAGCATCACAGAAACCCTCTTCAGGTTTGAAATAATGCATGTAAAACTAAATCTTCTTGTACAAAAATCAATGCACTTCATTGCAGCTATAGGAAAGCCTAGAAACAGGTGGACATTTTAAAAAGTCCTTCTGCTTGTCCATCAATCCAGCCAAGAGGAAAATTTTACATTTTCACAAACGGTGAACATTTTATGCCTGTAACTTCTGAATATCTTAATGGTAGAGGACTTGTTACCCATCTTATCCTCTAAACCATTCATATCTCTGACACGTCTAGATGCAGGTACCCAGAGCCTCCACTCACTTTTGAAGACAATTGGCACTGGTCAACTTGTTTTAAAAGTTGTATTTTGATATATATACTGTATTTTGTTCTTAACAATATTATGTTACTCTCTTCAAGACAACAGTTATTAGGCTCAGAAGGATTCCTGCAGTAACAGTTACAGGAAGAAAAATGCTATAAAATAATAGTTACGGACCTCTCCTTTTAGATACTTGAGATTATAAAATACCTAAACCTTTATTGTAAGAATTTCTACTTTTACAATTCCATCCAAAAATCTCAGAACTTTCTGCTCAATCTTCACAATGCTCATGTCTACGTTCTAATTTTTCCACATGCTTGATGACAACTGCTTTTTAACAACAGAATGGCCAGGTGCTGAGATATTACACAAGAAATTGGATGAGGCTTTGAGCAACCTGGTCTAGTGGAAGGTCTCTGCCCATGGCAGGGGGGTTGGAACTGGATAAGCTTTAAGGTCATTTCCAACCATTCTGTGATTTTATGAAATTTATTATAGGAAAAGCAGATGAAAACAGCCCTGAAAATAACTTGGAGGTCAAATTTATGGCATATATTAACTTCACGTAATCAAACTCAGTTTAGCTGGTGTATAAAAAAAAATTACAAAATGAGAAGAAAACACAAGACGAAGACAACCACAGCTATTCCTTCAGTGTCCATGGGCTTCGCACACTCAGCTCTGGGCTGAGCCCCCATCACTTATGACATGCCTCTGATTCTCAGCAAGGACGCAGTTCCACTTGGTGTCACAGCTGCCGAGATCTCCTTGCATGCCCTGCAGCACTATCATCAGGAAAATCTGTTGCAAGAAAGATCTGAGAATAACTGACAGCAGATTTACTATATATCTCACAGATTTAGTACTAGAGGTCTTCATAAGACTGTCTGGAAAAAGCACCTAAGACTGGGCATAACCTAATACACAGACAAAGAAGAGCAATGTGGCTGGTGGTTATCTTTAACTATATAATGGGGTTTGATCAAGAGCTCACCAAAATGAAGATCTTCAAGTAGAGCAGACAGTTTTTCAAACCTGAGGAATTGCACCTTGTCTTTGACCTGGAGAAAACCTATCCATCTTTTAATTGAAGCCTTTAAGTCAACATGCTCCAGCTCTCTCTTTCCCAAATGCTTCCTAAACTGAGGGTTGACTCCCTCCTTAGAGCTCCTTTTTCCCAAAACAGGAAGACATTGCTTAAAGAGGCACCAGTCCTCTTCATAAGTTCTGATGGAAGCAGATCAGCCTCATAAGCTGTGTATCACATCAGTTCATATAAGTGGCAGAAAGAAAGACATTTAATTTACCCCACTCAAACTTCTCAAACAATGAGGAGTAACCCAGACCTTGCTAGCAGTTGTGTGGAGCTGACAGGCTGAGACACATTGCAGTCAGATGTTCATCACACGCTGAGCACACAGGTGGCAATCATACAAATGCCTCACCACACACTGAGAGAAACAGAGAAAAAAGGTTGTTAGGTAAAGGAGGAGCTGCATGCAGACCAGTTGCATCCTGCAAGTCAATTACATTGATCTTCTGAATAGTTGCATGAAAACTAAAAAATTAAAAGTAGGAACCTGAAATAGGGAATACATGATTGCACAGCAATGTCCAAGAAGATAACAAATGCAGTATTACCATTTGGCAGCTAAGGTTTCTGCTCAAGACCCAGCCTTAATGGCTGGTGACTTCTGGGTTAGCAGAAGCAGAAGAAGCAGCAGGTGATCTTCCTAGGATGTCTGATTTCAGTACTGTTCAGTGCTAAAACATCCTGATTTCCTAGGTTCCAAATACTTGGAACACAAGATAACTCAAGGGATTGTTCTGTTATTTCGTTAGCATGAACCATGCAACCTTAATGAGGTTAAAATAAGCTGCAACACATTTAATTCCAACATTTAATGAACCCAGGGCTCAAAAGGTGCCATGTGTTTGCTTTCAAAAGTCCGCAGAACTTCAGGTCTCTGAACTACTACTGATGTGCTCTTGCTTCGCCATCACTAACAGCTTCATTAGGGGCAGCCCTGCTGTGAACAGCTTCCTGAGCAGGATCTAGCTGGTGCGGTGGAGAACAAAGCATCAGTCTAGCAGAAGAACCTCCAAGGCAGAATGGCTCCCCTCTCTCATCTACCTGCAGCTCCTGCCTGAGAGGTGCCCAGCACACCCCAGCCTGCACATCCCCAGCCTTCCACCTGGCCTTGGGCAACGTTGCTGCTCTTGCATTAAACTGAACATCTCTAGGGGAAATAATTAAGGTAGGTTTGTGTAGGTTTGCTCCCTTGCAGGTTTGTTTTTGGTTTGGGTTTTTTTGGGTTGTTTTTTTTTAGTTTTGTTTTTGTTTTTTGGTGGGGTTTTTTTTTTTTTTGGGGGGGGTGTTGTTCTTTTTTTTTCTTTTGGGTTTCCCTTAATATTTTGAGTTCTCTTGTTCCCAAATCCAGGCGTTCAAGATTTCAGCTCAAAACCACACCAAAATGAGGTAATTTTCATAAAGATTTATTGCTGATGCCTACATTGATGAGGTCTTTTTCCTTCTTCAGCTTTCTTTTCTCTAGAAAGTTGGTATTTTTGCACTGCTTTAACCCAGAAAATTCTAAAAGTTTTTTTTTCTGGTTGTTTGTTGGGCTTTTTTTTTTTTTTTTTTTGAGATATTTAATGGATTCTATTTGCTTTTTCCCCCACTGCTATCTGGTAGTAATATACAATCTTTCCTTCAGAAAGTATGCACATCTACAGGCAATACAGAGAAATGCCATGTGGTAAACTTAAATACACATACACTCTCCCAAAACCTGAAATTAAGCTATTGTTATTACACCGTTCAAGGAATTGAATGACTACTAACCATAATTTAGCTAAGATCAAGTGTAAAACCTGTTTAATAATATCTGATACATCCTCTATCTGGGAGATTATATCCTGCATTTGCAGAGCATTGACTCAATAATCTAATAGGTCTTTTCCATCTCTGACTTCTATTAGCCTATGAATTATAACAAAAGGACCATTAGGCAAACCATAATTGTGGAAACAGCCTTTGACACATGAGACTAACTACTGCCATGGTACAGAAAAAAAAAAAAAAACCATGAAAATTAAAACATGGACAGACAATTGAAAGTAAAGCTTTCCTTTTATCCAAGTGTTAACTCGCTTGATTAAAATAACGAGAAAGCCTCAGTAAGTACAGAGAAAGCACTTTTTCTCTGCATCTTGTTAGGTAAAAGTGCCCTGTTTTGACAGCACTGCAAATGCTGTTTTGTCACTGAAGGAGGGACTGGGTTTATGTGGGACACTTCCCTTAACTGCTGCATCTGCCTAACCAAACTTGCCCAGCAGTCCAGAATTATGCTGGCAGACTGCCTTGGTTCTGCTGGGGAAGGTCCCATGCCTTGGCTTCCAGTGAGCTTTACCTGGGGAAGGAAAAAAAGACAACCCAAAAAGCTCAGAAAAGGCACAAAGCACACAGCCAAGGTTCACTGCCTGTGAAACTGCCGGGAACAGCTCTGCTTATCACACATTCTTGCAAATAAGGTCATCAGCTTTGCAATAACCTTAGGGAAAAGAAGAGTTAACAAATGAAGTCACACATTTTAATACATTCACAGAAAATGTAAACCTCACAAGAGCCTAGCAGTGGAGACACCTGCAAAGAGGATCAGCAAAAAATTCAGATTTCATCTCCCTTCTGCAAGGGCTCATTTAGATTTCTGAATGGATGCTGCTCACTATATTAGCAGTGCCCAGTTAGTGCTCTCCCTTGACATTGCAGGAGCTGCCAGAACCAGTGTGAGACAGAAGAGCTGCCGACATGGGTGTGTTATTTCTTCTGAGCATCCACCCTCCCCTGATGGCACATGCAGCTATGGGCACTGCATCCCAGGACAGTCCTTCCGCAGGGGGATTGCAGGACCTTTGTGTCCACCTGAAACTGATCGAAGACCTGGGATCCATATCAAATGTGTGAATAGCCAAGTTAATTCCAGAGCTATTCACTGAGCATGAAGATAACCACACATCCAAGTCCTGCACCAAGGCCTCGATGCTCTCAATGCACCTGCACAATGCTTTCAGCAGGTGCACAGATCCCCAAGAGTGCAGAGATTTAATATCACAGGTGAGGGAATGAACACACCACGAAGTCCTGTCTCATTCTCACACTGTCACAGTCAGTACTGCAGGGAAGTCACCCCTCCATTCACAGAAAGGGTTAGAGGAGCTCATCAGCATTTGGCATCAGCAAAGCACTGCTGACACTAGACGTGAACTATGATCACTGCCTTTCTAACAAAAATCACAGTTTTCAGCTCTTTGTAAAATTCCTCAAGCTTAATTAATATGTACTTTTTTACATGAACAATTATTCCTTTTTTTCCTTTACCTTCTAATACAACTGTTTATGCAAAACACATTCATTAAAGACAGTTCTGCAGTATCATGTGTTTATGCTGCTATTTGCAAATACTGCAAAGAAAAAGCACTCGCTAATATCTTACCTTTACAGATTCTACTGCTTCCAAGATGCCTAGCTGTAGGAACTGCAAACTGGAGCCAAGCCCATGCATCCATTTGTTGTATAGGGCTCCTCGCACAGCTGTGCCACGGCACCATAGAGCAGACTTGCAGCACATCTGCTCGGCCAGCCCCAGCCCTCTGTGCAAGGATGTTGCCAACTGCCTTACCGTGCCAAACCGGGTGGCAGAGAGGGTTTATTATTGTTTATGAAACAGAGAGATATCCAGTAGGGATTAGGAGGACTCTCAAGATCACTTCTGTTTGTGACTCGAGCAGGATTTGAAAACAGGTCTTTTCAAATGGCAGCGAGTAAAATTATACATTTCTGCAACAACGTGCTTAGAGCTATATCAACACTTTCCTTTTAAAAATCAGTTTTCCAAGAGGTTTATGAGTTGGCAGTAAATATTCTTCATGAGCTAACAGCAGCCACACCTGAATTATTTTCTCATTAAAATCAGATCCTGAGAAATATCAATGCAAAGAGCCTGTTGACTGAACAGAACCCATGAAAAAGCATATGGGCAAAACCTGCTCGGGTTAAACAAGAAAGCTTCACCCATTTACAGTGATGACATGCTTGCTTTCATCACCTGCTGTACTTTATAGCCACTGAGTTCAGCAAACAGCCACGAGCAGTACAGGAAACAATCCTGCACTCGCAGGAGCGACAGTATGAGTTTAATAGAAATGTTAATATTGACTCTATCACAAATACAACAACCACATTTAAACAGGCTTCTCAGTATTTCATTCTGCTGGGCTCCTGCATTCAGAGAGCCTGGGCTGCTCCATTTCGCCTTTTCACCTCAAAGCACGTTTTCCAGTTTTCATTTTGTCCGCATGCCCCATGACAAGCTCATTAAACTCAGTTACATTTCCTTCCAGCTCAGATTTAAACACCTTTTCTTTAAAGTTACTTCCTTCTCACTAATACCCATTGTCTGCATTTTTTCTGCACTAGAGAGCAAAGCAAGAGTTAATCTGGAAAATAAAGTCATCCTGAGCCTGGCCCTAATTCCTGGACCAGGCTTGTCTCAGGGGGTCAGAGCAGGTTGCATTCACTTATCGGCTTCTGTAGGGCCATCTCTAACCTGGTATTTTTAGTTGTCTTTTTTTTTTGGGGGGGGGGGAGGGGGGAAGGAGGGAGAAAGGAGGAGGGGAACAAAAACCCCACAAAAATATTACTTTCATCTAAAAACATGACAGACTTGCTGTCTGCCTTCCAAATCACCAGTGCAGATGCTCAAACACCCCGAGCTTACCACCATCAGCTGTACCAGTGTCCCCAGAAGACTTGCCCAGAGCCAGCCTTACCTTGGTGTTCCGCTCGTGGCCCTTCCAGCCATGCCAACGTGCTCACAGCCTGGCTCTTTTTAATTCATCTTTCATGTAAGATTTTGTGAGGCACCACACTACAAGTCAAGAACGTTGCTATCTTCCACATCCCCATGCACTGCTTTGTAATTCAGTCTAAACCACTGCATTTGATGGCATGGGTTCTTCTGCATTAAAAAAAAAAAAAAAAAAAAAAAGAGAAAAAAGCCTCAGCACTTATTTTTCTCCATGTTTGGCTGAAGAAAGAACACTGCAGTATTAATCCCAATTAAATATTTGCTTGACTTGTAAATGAATTGTGGATGTACGAATAAAAACAACACGGGATTTCCCTCTGAAATTGCACTCCAGTGCAAAAATATCTGTAAACGTTCTCAGGGTTTGTGCATCCACTGATCACCACAGAAAATAAACCTGCTTGAAGGGTCCACAGCACAGCTACTTCTAGGATTACAAAAATAATCATTCCTATTTCACCCCTTGTTTACTGAACCTGCATCTTTCTTGCCTAAGACTTTAACAAAGGCATAGACAGCAGATGCTTGTAGTTCATTTTAGCTAACAATCTCATTGGCTTCACTAATAACTTTTTCCAGATTACTTGATGCCATTATTTCATATTTGTTTTGCATTTCTGTTAAAAAACACAACTCAAACAAATGTCTCATAGGAAACATGGTTTTCTCCCTCACAGCCATATTGGCCACTTACAAACGACTACAGAAGTAATGTGAACACATTAAATTTAGTTTGTTTTGTTAGGGAACTAGATTAAACACAAATTTTGCAGTTTTCAAGTTCTGTAAGCTCCATCTTCAGGAATTAGCACAAAGCTTTATTTTTGTAGATGTTTTTCATTAGAAAAGACATCAGTATATGACTTGAAATTAACCTGTAATATGCACAACTGTGTTTTGTTTCTTTGCTTATACTCTCGGTTACACAGTAGATTATTCTTGTTATAAATACCATAGATACATGATTTGGGGTTTCTGTTCTTTGGGACCCTCTACCATTTATTGTGTGCGTATATATAGGTATATATTATATTACA